>JALPQI010005103.1:0-62149 GCA_025490895.1 Thaumatotibia leucotreta | reverse complement strand
TCTAACCAAGCGGATTGGCGATCGCAGTATTGTGTCCGCTATGATGAAGCTGCTGCCCATCATCAATCTTCTATCAAAGAATAGTAAGTGACACTTAAATCCCTTTGGCTCTTACGACACCCGTGGGAAGATTTGGGATGGTGACAATGATTACTGGCGTCATATCAAGGCATAAACAACGGTGGCACACTGTTTCATAGACAGAAGTTTCATAGAATTTCGTTTCACAGAAATTTGTTCATATATTATTTGGATCATATACTTTTTGTTCCAATATTATTGTTTCATAGACTATTCAATTGCTTAAAACATATTTCACAGACATTCAGTTCCATGTATATTGCTATCTAACTTTTTTTACTTTACAAAGTAACCAAACACTAGAATTACATTTCATGTATTTTTGTTTTGTAGGCACTGATTTCATAGATTGTTGTTTTATAGTTACTAGTTTATGTAATATTTAGTTCCACTATTTACTTTATTGCATATATAGTAATAATTATTCTTACCTAATGAGTCATATTTCATGTATTTTTGTTTCGTAGACACTGATTCGCCCTCCCTTTAAAAAAAACCAAACTGCTACCAGTAAAAGTAGGTAGGTTGTAGGCAAAGTAGGTATGGTTAGGTTAGTTAGCCTTTCAATCCGTTCTAGCTTCGAAACCTAACCAATCCAAGTAATAAATCAGGGTAAAACCGACTTGGATTGGTTAGGTTTCGAGCGTAGTGTCCCGGATAAAGAAAATACCTACTTACTTTTAATTAATTGTTTACTTATCGTCATCCCTGCGAAACCAAAAAAGGGGGGAAGGGGGGGCGAAGCCCCCCACAAGGGGGGCTCGGGGGGCGGAGCCCACCGCATTAAAAAATAACAAATTTGTACCCCCCCTACTCAAACCTGGATAGGTTCGTTAGGTACCTTTTATCCCTTAGAGCAGAAATAGAAGCCCCGCGCAGCGGGGCTTCGTCGACCGGTTCCCAGGTCTAAATCGCTTACTAAAATTCTTTGGACAAAGGTATTTCTTTTGTAATTTGTATAATGGTATGTAATGATAATTCTATAGTTTTATTATGACTGAATAAAAAAATATATAGTTTGATATAATGACAAACAACATTCTATTAATATTCAGTTTTTGAAACAACTGTTACAGATACTGAATACTATACGAATTAATAATATTTGATTGAATACGCTATGAAATGAAATTCTAGGAACTACATATCTGAACAATAAAAAATATATAAAACCAGATTATACAATGTAAGAGCTCTGAAAAATGATCATTCTATGAAATGAAAATACAAGAAACATTTTCTATGAACCAATATTCTGTGAAAATGTTGTCTATGAAACAACGTACAACCATAAACAACATTCCGCATAAACGACTATGCACAATGTTAATACGCATAATGCACATTGTCATAACCCGAGTGATTCATCAGCCGCGAAACCTGCTATGCTATTCTCTTATTCACACATTCGACGCTGCGTTCATCAACGAGCTCGACGACGAGACAGCCTTCACTTCGACGTCGAGCGCAGCGCTGCGAAAAACGATATTCACTATCACGACTCGTAGCATCAGATATTATAGCTGGATTTATTATTCGCCCGTATGAAATACCCACGCTGTAAAAACGTTATTTATGACAAGAGAAAACATCAAAGTACAGTACTGGTGTGGGATTCTCTTATTCAAACATTCGACGCTTTGTTCGTCAACGAGCTCGACGACGAGACAGCCTTCACTTCGACGTAGAGCGCAGCGCTGCGAAAAACGATATTCACTAACGTAGAACAGCTCGTCGTCGAACTGTAGGCGGTAACTCTCGACGCAGTGTAGTTCCAGCTCACGCCGCATTCGTCGCCGAGCGCTAGTGTCGTTTAAAGTGCATTAGTGAATACCATTTTTAGGCTCGACGCTGCCGCAGCGCTGACACAGCGCTGACAGCAAGGCGGTTTCATTAGTGAATAACACTGCTGAGTAGGAGGTTTCAAATCCCACCTCCAGCTTTGGTAAACTTTGGTATTTTTACTTTGGTATCTAAAATTTCAATGTTTTTTTCCAAAATTCTCCTAAGAGGTTTATCCTGCTTCCCAAAACCGCACTGGCAGCGGAAATGGACTTTTTTGCCCACTCTGTATAAGTAGAAGACGCAATTAGTGACAGTTTTGTGAACACGGTGAGTTCGGTGTGCTTAGGGTGAATCAACTTTTTTTGTTTGTTGTTGCCATAGTTATGGTCACCTGAGTCACGCTGGTTTAAAAAAAAATATACTACATCAATTATGAAAACATGCATGTAGTCCATGTTTGTAGGTGGCCCATTATGGACAAGGCTTATTAACACCATAAAAATGCATATTTGCATAGTTTAAGTAGCAAAATTTTGCCCAAGAGCCCTGGTCTCCTTGACGAAAAACGGTTTTGACCCCATTTTCTGACCGTTTTTCGTTCATTTCAGTGAATCCCAAATATAGCGATTTAACATAATTGATTATTTTTTATGGGCTTATTTATAGTCAAAGATCTATGTTAGCAAGCTCTCGATCACCCATGGTTTGAAGAAAGCGATTTCACACTGCAGCAACGAAATTCACCCATATTTAGGCTCATAGAAAATTTTAATAAAGGTGTGCTATGTTACAGCAAAGCCTTCCAAGTAATTTCTTAGCATGATTTACCATACTAAGCCCTATTTTTACTTTATGATTAAATCAAGAAATAAGAAAGTCAAACATGAAATAAGTATTTTTCATCGATTTCAAATCTTCATTGATTCATCGATTTGTCAGCCTCTGTAGCCTAGTTGGTAGTGACCCTGCCTACGAAGCTGGAGGTTCCGGGTTCGAATCCCGGCGAGGGCATTCTTTGTGTATTTATTTATCACAAATGTTTGTTCCTTGGTCGTGGCTGTGTATGTATCTAAGTACCTATACGTATCTATCTATTATATATATCGTCGCCTGGTACCCACATCACAAGCCTTAATTGAGCTTACCGTGGGACTAGGTTGATTTGTGTAAGATGTCCCAAGATATTTATTTATTTATTTAAAATCTTAAATAATAATAATAATAAACGTTTTTGGACATCTTCGCACAAATCGACCCAGTCCCACGGTAAGCTCAATTAAGGCTTGTGATGTGGGTACCAGGCGACGATATATATAATAGATAGATACATATAGATACTTAAATACATAGACAGCCATGACCAAGGAACAAAAATTTGTGATAAATCTTGCGTTATTTTTGGGACATCCTTTAGAAGCGAGTCGGTAATCGTTATCACAATCTACAGCAGTCAAAATTTTCCAAAGGTCTTAGCCTCAAAGGAACTGAGCTAAAAATAAAACACTTTAAAGTGAACTTTGAGAATTCACGACCCCACCACACGAGTTGACCCAAATTTAGGCCTTGTTCGTATAACAGTAGAGTGTATTTTAGGAGGACATTTAAAAGTTTCTTGAAGTTACAAAGATATTATTGTATCTTCAAAGAATTTTTAGTACAAAGCAGTTATGTAAATAGGTAACTTTGTGGTAAAGTACGAACAAATAAAACAAGGAAGCCGCACGCCATAGTAAATTGCCTTTCAAAAACCACAGAACTAAGATGACAAAGAACGATTGACAACGATTAAAAGCATAACCAAAAACGAAACGCCAGTGTGTGCGTACATTTGTCTATGTGTGGTCAGGAATAGGGTTGCCTGTTACAACAGACCAATTATCTATCGATGTCCGACTGTTTTATCGACAACATGTACCTATCATAGATATTCAATATCTTAGTTATTTTGCTATTAGGTTTAACCTTTAGCATGCGTTAGCGTCAAGCAATTCAAACAAGTTTTAACTTTGACGGCTATTTCATAAAGTCAATTGTACTGGAGCAGATCTGCTGTACTAAGCATACGAAAAGTTAAATTTTGAACAGCTGTCAAAACGAACACAATAATAGTATAATGTGAATTAAGGGTATTGAATAAGAAATTGCGAACGAGTGTGAACTTAAGCCTCTGGCGTAAGGTAAGGTATTTCGAGGATTTTCTCTGTCACTCGAACGAAGGCGTCAATAGAGTCAGAGAGACAAATCCTCGAAATTTACGAATTTCGTTATCGCGGTAGGGCCGCTGCTCCGTCCAAATTCCCTAGTATTACCCTCTACAAATTTTTATTTCCCCATTTGCCATGAGATTCTGGTCCACCTATACCTACATACAATGTTTTTCATCACATTTGCGAGGAACTAAATTAATATAGTTACTTGCTCTCCACGTTGGCCCAACATGGGCCAATATACGAAACGCAAGTATACAAATACAACAGAACGAGATGGGTAAGATTTTTGTTACTATTGATATGCCTAAAACGTCGCTCTGGACTCTACATCCGATATAAGTTCTGTTTTAAAAATAACAGAATCGGAATCGAAGCGGATGTCTAATATAAAATGGAAGTTCCGCCCAAAGTTAACCAGAAGCAGAGAACGTGGCGAGAGTTTCCTGGTTGAAACACTTGCCACGTTCAGGATTCAATTTCAGAACAACTCACTTCGCTCGTCCAATAATAGAATCCCTTCTCTCGATCATGTTGCCACACTCGCAGGTAAAAAACAAATTTATGTGTACCCTCGTATAACAAATAACCATTCAACTTTATAAGAGCAACTATTCTTGCATACACGGTGTTTTTTATTTCCGTTAAATTGGACAGGTTACATGGGAAAAACAGAAGTCACTGGAGAGGAGTTATTACTGGAGAGGTCGGGAAATAAGGGCTAAGCGTGCTGCAAATAAATGGGTAAAAAGACTAAAAAGCCGCAAGCAAATACTAATGACACTTCTATGACGTCATACGTAAAGTTAAAGAGAGAAAAGTATAGTTTGACAGTACGGTACTCTTTTCTATGGCTGTCAAAATATAAGGAAAAAGTTTTGTGTTTCAGATGATTACACATTAATGAGACACATGTTCAGATTAATATGACAGGGTATATGTACACATATTTTTGATTGGTGAATCTGTTCAGATGCATATGTACTTTTCTATGCTCATATATTTATGAACTCGACTGTACCTACTGATACATAAATACGTATTCGGCCTGAAAACCCTCGTATCCCGGCTTCTGCAGTAATGTACTATTCTTATTATTTCAATAACAGTAAGAATTAAGCCACTAGTTTCTAAGAGAAATTAATTATATTTAAACTAGACAACTTCACTTAAATTTAACGGAAAAAACACACTAGTACAACACAAAACATAATAAGGTCCTGTAAGTTATTTAAATACACATTTGTGTTCAAAATCTAGTATCATGACAGCATTGTAAGAAATAGACAGATTGGGTACGTTTATCGAACAAATATCGATATTGGTAGTTCAATATTTAGTCGAGCTCTAGCGTAGCGTAACAATTTATATTTTTACACAAAATATCCTTTAATATTAACTATTGTGATAAATTATTAGCTCACAGTGATAGAACAACTAACAATTAATGCTACAATTTGATAATTCACACAATTAATGCTACTAAATAGACAAAATATCGTTTGAAAACAATCAACCGGCACATCATATTTACCTGTGAAACGAGTATTTGTCGTTATTTCAGTAGTGAGAAACAAGGCAATCATTTACACAACACGACACCATATTGATTTCATGATCTGTATAAATTCCTTCTCATAAGTTTTAATTATAAAATCACTTTTAAAATATCAATCTCCGTCGACCAGGCTGATACGGCTGATATGTCACTTCGAAAGTGCTTATGCTTTTGGGATTGTTGTCTATCTTTTTCGCACTCGTGTAATACTCATATAACTGGTGGCTTCCCTTTCACACGCTTCCTTTCTCTATTAAGCGCTAGCGCGGATTCTAACTTTATGTCAAAAACGGTCCTGAATTTTAGTTGACAAATGTCACCCCTTCTCAATGAATTTCAATATCAACCTATAAAAACTTAAACCGCCATTTAAAAATAGTTGTGATTAGTCCATCAAACTTTTGATTGGCTATATTCTATAACCATTTGTCAAAGATGTTGCGCCGAAATATGCGCGGTGTTAAGAAAAGCGCTATGTCCTGCCCATCTTGGCACAATTAAACAATTGATTTTGGGGGCATTTTTGAACTGGCGTTAGACGTCCATGTTATAATATGGTCGCAGTGTAGGTAACTTTGTGGTGAACGAATAATAGTTAACGGGTAATGCCAACGTCTTTATTTAAGTTCTTTTGACTATTTGTTGGACATGATATTGCGTGTTTTGGATAAACATCGACGAACTGGGGTTCAAATCCCGGGGAGGGCATTATTTGTGTATTTATTTATCACAAATATTTGTTGGTCGGTCGTGGGTGTCTAATGCATTTAATTATTTATTAAACATATATATATATCATCGCTTGGTACCCACACCACCACCTCCACGCTTGGTGGGTACAAGCTCTAAATGGGACGGAAACCCGCATGTTAACCCTGGCCCCAATTTCACCTCATTGACAAGGACTACAATTGTAAATTTACTGTTTCTCCTATCGAGGCATCTATAGGCTACAGTTACCGCTTACCATCGGAAGGGCCGTGCGTTTGTTTGCCACCAACATAAAGTGTAGTGCAGGAACTTCAATAAATCAGCAGTAAATAATTACTTTTTTGCGACGCAAAATTACGTCACAAAAACTACGACAATTGTAGCGAAATTCCGACATTATGCCGAACCTCATGTCAAGATTTAATGAAAATTGTACGAAACCTAGCGACAATTGTCACGGATTGCGGAAAACAAAAAGTAGTTTATTAACGATATAATAACGTTATTAAGTAATATTTTTATGTTGGTGGCAAACAAGCACATGGACCGTCCAATAGTAAGCGGTAGCCGTAGCCTACGGAGGCCTAAGACGTCAGTAACAGTGAAATTTTACAACTGTCATACTTGTAATTATGGTGAAATATGCCACCTGGAGTTGCAGGAGTCTATAGGCTACGATGAACGCTTTCCATCAGGCGGTCCGTATGCTAATTTGCCACCGACGTGGTATAAAAAAATTGTTCGCGAAAGCTCATTATGATTATAAGAATCCTTATTATAGTTTGGCAAATCAACGTGTAAGTAAACCATTCGAAATTCTGTTTGTCTTTAGGCGGTTAAACTAGTTTTTGGCTCCTATTTTTTTATTTGTCGCCTTTTTCTACTGACTAGTTAGATTTTGCTAGACTAAATAAAAGCTTCATAAGACAAACGGGTCTTAATCGCGTAAACTTACGTTTAATTATATCCTGACGTTTCGGGCATGACGTTACACCCGTGGTCGCAGGCAGACCCGTTTGTCTTTAAAATATGAGTGATAATCGTGAAAGTTGAAATCTTTTAATAAATAAAAACTTGTACGAAAAATGTACATTTTAGTACAGATGGTGCCTTTTTTACGCGCTAGTGCGAGAAGTGGCTCATTTTACGTCAGGTCCACAACTTCGGAGGGCCATCTGTACTAAAAAACGTAGTACGACACGTGTTTTAAAACATCGCCACTATCTATTTTCATGTTTTTCGCACTTACGTCGTGATGTAATTGTTAAAAAACTATTATTAATTCTACATAACCTTAACCCTTAAATGCATGAATTTTTCTTTTCGTTCCAAAAACAAAATGTGCATACCTAATGGCGTCGCAAGCACGAAAAAAAAAGAGAAAATCTGTGGACATATTTTGGGTGGAATTTGTACTACTAATAAAAATTTCGATACATCATACATTAAACATTTTTTGCAAAATCGTGCATGATAAAACATACAAATATTATTTACTTTTATATGGAAAAGTATATTCAATTCAGTAAAAACCGCTAAATGCACGCAACGAAAACATTTTCGCCATCTTGCTTAATAAACACATGTAAGTTTTTGTTAATACAGTTACGCCAACAAATCAGTAATAAGTTTGAAAGTTCATTAAATTTCCTTGCAAAAATAATTTTAAGAACATAATTACGAGTATACGTATCTAGTTTTCAAACACCAACTACGTTTGGTTATGTACGATACATCGTACACCATGCATTTAAGGGTTAATTAAACTGTATTGCATTTTTTTAAATAATCTGTCAAAGACGCTACGTATCCTAGAAAACTAATTTCTCAGTAAAATATTTAAGGCATCGCAAAGTTACTAAGCTAACTTGTAACTTAAGCCTTTCCGAGCTGAAGTGTTACTTAACACTTTCACGAGTGAACTTTGCCTTTAGTAAAGTTGATCAAGCAATTCAGCCTCCGTGGCCTAATTGGTAGTGACCCCGCCTATAAAAAAATAAAAACTGTTTAATTCGGACCATTATAAATGCATATTTTGTTAGTAGACTTAAAAATTAATACATTATAAACTATGTTAGTGTGTTATGTATTGACATATGGGTACTTAATGCTAAAACAAATCACAACAACAACAACAACAACAACTCTAAAAACTATTATTTGGCCCTCCCCAACACAACATCGACCCAGTATTTTGTAAACGGGCAGTCAAGGCGCTCTGCCAACGTTCTTAGTATGCTGTTGCTGCTTCCGCGCACTCGACCCAGCAGTGAGGCAATTCTTTTGCGCCTGAGCGCCTGACAGCAAAAAAGTAATCTGCATGTACCTCGGCAAACATTGCTGACGCACTGCAGTGCTTCGGTCGCCTCAGCAGCATTCTAAGAACGTTGTTATATTGTACCCGCAATGTGTTATAGGCCTTTTGTGTAAACCTCACCCACAGCTATCAAGCTGAAGGTTCCGGGTTTGAATCCCGGCCAAGGCAAAGGTTATCCATGGCTATCCAGCGTGGAAATGCTGCCAGCGTTATGGGTACTTTTGCACCGGAAACGGTAAAGACAGGGTTGTAATGTGATTGAATGTAAATTAAATTTTAGTAATTTGTGTTAGTTCTAAGTTGTAATTTTTTTGTATTTTTTATGTATTTTTAATGTATTGGCTTGATGAAATGCATACACCGTGTTTTTATTGATTTCCGTTAAATTAAAGAGAAGCTTATTTAGGTCAAAAATAATCAATTTCTCTAAAAAACTAATATCTTAACTCTTACTGTTATTGAGTTATTGAAAAAATAAGTTTAATGACTGAACAAGTCGGTTGCAACCTTTATCATATCCTATTTTGACATGTGCCGTCAGTCAACTAAGATCTTATTCTTAAGGTTCTCTCACACTTGCGATTTCAATGATTATGTATGAAAACGAAAAAAATGATTTTTTTACGAAAGTAACAAAAGCCGATAGGGTAGTTTAGCCGGTTTTCGGCCAGTTTACCAAAATTTTGAATTTAAAACTATTTTATGAATAGTGCGCTTAACAAATCCAAGTAATGATTATATTTTTAGACTAGAAATATGATGAAATTGTAATTTTTTGATCGAACTTTATGCAATATGATGCATAATGATTTTTTAAGATAATTAATATCAAAAAGCGGCGATTTAGCCGGTTTTCGGCCATTTTTTTTAGTTTTCGGCCGCTTAATCATCAGTTCTCGGCCACTATTTATAATTTTAGTAGTGAGTCTTATTCCATAGTCTGTAGGGTTTATTTTTAAATCAAACGAAAACTATATGAATCAATAAATGTATTAGAAATATTAGGAACATTATAAGGAACTTTTATGTACTTAACTATTATTTTATTTATTTATTACTTTGTACTACGTCAGTGGTAAACAAAATGACGGCCCATCTGATGGCATGTGTTACCATAGCATATTGAATTTCTTCTAAAAATCACTTAAAACTTAATAGGAACTTCTCTTGAATAACATAAAACAAAAACAATATATTAAAATAATGAAAAACGTTCGTCGCTGCTACTCAATCCCGCATCTGCTTTATCATCTGTCTTACGAAAAGACGGCCGACAACACGGCCGACTGTCAACAGTGGCCGAGAACTCATTATTAAAATTCTGATTTTCGGCCACGTTTTAATCAATGCAATAAATAAACGCGGTATGAAAACTAACATTGTTAAAATTACTTTGGACATGAGATTAAATAAAATCATTACATGAATAAAAAAGTGTGGATTTTGTCTGTTTCTTATCGCTTTATTTTTAAGGGCCGATAATTAACGTACGATGCGTCTGTTTTCGGCCGGCATAAATGAACAAGGCCGAAAACTAGCTTGTCATAATCCTGTTCTCGGCCGCCAATTACAAAATTTTTAATAGTACGTGTTCAAAATCAAAATCAAAATCATTTATTTGTACCATTAAGTATTATTACAATACATGTGGCCGCCAGTTAACTACATTAATTAAAATGTATTTAACTTCACATTAAAACACAACATAGCTCACGTATGCTTTTATTTTAGCAAATGTATGCAGTTAAGTCCTGAGAAGTTCAAGGCCGTTCTCGGCCGGGCGGCCGAGAACGAAATATTTCGTGAATTTGCATTTAGCTACCCGGCCATCAAATTTTAATAGTTTCTACTTTATATTCCATGAATTTTGATCAAAATATCAATACTTCGACTAATATTCTACACACTTAAACATAAGCAATGTTATAAACAGCAAAGATACAATATTTTTACTCACCTCGAAAAAAATTACTCGCGCAATTTTTTACTTAAAATGGCGACATATCTACACAGCCTAAATTTTGTCGACGCACTGACCAGCCAATTGGAACATTATTAGGCAGCCAGTTTAAAGAGGTGTAGGTGTCAAGTGAAATTACCCGATTAAAGTGTTGTTTTGCATAGATAGGGTAAAGAGTTCTTGTTATTTTCGTTTTACTACGTAGTGGCCGACAACCAGAGGTGGCCGGCGAACCGGCTAAACTACCCTATACGAGGCAACTTCTATTAATGTCCCAAGTAACCTGTATGCTTAGCCAAGTTGCCAAGCGCTAGCGCTTAATCGTCAATCGCAGCTAACTGTCTTTGTCGCTCTAATACGAAAGAGTGACAGAGAGGGAAAACTACGATACGCTGCTAAGCGCTAGCGCTTGGCAACTTGGCTAAGCATACTGTCTAATTTAACGGAAATCAATAAAAACATGGTGTATAATTAAACTTACATAAAATAAATATGTTGTAGAATTATAAAAAAATATACCTATTGTATGCTACAATGACATTCGCCGTACCTATACTCGGGTTGAGCTAACCTTCTCCAAATTTTCGTGGAGGTAGAATTTAATTAACCTTTATAGTATCGCGAACTAAGGTATCCTGATTAAACAGTTCCCAGCCATTAATTACCTAAATGTGGTCATTAAACCTCTGATTAGGGTCCAGCTTTGGGTACAGTCAGCTGGTTATATGAACGGAGTTTTCTAAATTATTTGGATCAAAGGAAGTACTTCATTATGTTTAAAAGGGCATGATAAAAGCAATGAAAGATGTCAGGTTTTTAATTTTGTATTTATTTAAAAGTGGGCATATAGTGTAGATGCCAATTGACGAAATAATATTTTTTTTATAATTATGTTTATTTTCAAGACTACAATGTACGTACATACTTACATAGATTAAATCTAACAAATCTACTTAACCTAACCTATATCTAAGATTGGCCCTTGTGGCATTGTACCGAGAATGCTGGCGGCATTTCCTCGCTGTATCGCAATACTGATGCGTTGTGCGAGGAAGTCGCCAGCTTCGGTCTTTACTTACATCAACCAGACGTTTCGCAATCTCATCAATTTGCGTGCACTAGGGCCCCATGAACCTAAAGTTTCTACGCCAAACGGTACAAAATCGTACTCTTTGCCGAGGCCCTTATATTTATTACGTTTTAAAAATTCAGCATTTTCAGCCGCAGCGGCTGCCTTAAACGTAGTTCGTTGAAGATGTGACGGTGCCAGGGTGTCTACGCAAGTAGCATCCTATACCAACAAGCTCCAAGGAACCAAAGACACACCATCAGTCTCCTACCATCAATTCATCTCTAATAATACCAGTAGGCTCAAGAAGAGCAGGTACGTTGATTGTGGCAAGAGACCTGCGGATTATGTCGTTAATGAAATGAAATGAAATGAAATAAATGTTTATTCAGACACAAATCTTAGAACTAGATCACAACTTCCGCCAAACCAGAGTATGGTTTGTTGGCAGACGAGGCTCCAAATGACATTAGGTAAAAAGTTCTAATAAATTAGTCGTTACTATTATTAAATTTACTTTAACAAACATGAATAATTCCAACACTCATACACATACTTAAGTGTAGTGTTTTTACGAAAAGAACATATAAGCAGGTATACGCACGCGAACGCGCGCGCATGCATATGCATGTATATATAATTCGTGAAATATAAATTGGTAACTTTCTACCTATATTATATTAAAAATAAACATTCAATTTATATTTCTCGAACCATACACATACACACACGCACGCACAATCCAGTATCTTAATAATATATATGCTACTCTATAGTGTTTTTAAATTTATCTAATAGTACGCTGCTTACTTTCTTTTTAAATGATTGCTTTGTTACACAAGTACTCTTCAAGTCTGATGGTAAATCATTAAATATTTTAGGTACCATATATTTTCTACATCTTTGCCCAAAGTAGTTCGTAAAACAAGGTAAAAGCAGCTTTTCATTATCTCTATTTCTTAATAACCTTTGATTAGATACAGGTTTTTTAAACTCATTATTACAAAATTGATCCATGGCTACTAATAACAATACTCGTTCATGAACAGGCAATATTTTACATTCCATAAAAAGTTGATCATAAGTGCTATTTTTACATTTAGTTTTTATCTTGTCATCCACTAATAATTTCATGAATCTTATTTGTAGGGCTTTTATCTTATCTAGGTATGTTTTGAACGTCCGACCATAGCTCGCCAGTCCATATGACAATAGCGAGTCCACTAGCGCATAGTATACTGTATACAAAGTGGCCCTATTTAAAACTTAAGCGTATATATTATGTATATATATTATGTATTATGTAGTTGATGATGGGACGGTACCGGGATGTCTCCCCAAGTAGAATCCCACACCAGTACTGTACTTTGATGTTTTCTCTTATCATAATAATTAAAGTTTCTACAGCGTGGGTATTTGATACGAGCGAATAATAAATAATGCCGTGTGGTGACGGCAGTATGAATACATTTGTCACCACCCCAACTCCTCCTGCGGGTGTCATAAGAGTCGACTAAGGGATTGAAGTGTCACTGACCATTCTGATGGGGTGGATTAACTGGATAAGTAATTAAATACTTTAAATTGTAAACATTGAGTTTTATTTGTATGAGAGAAAAAATTGAATATATTTATTATGACACCGTACATCAATCAGTAAGAAAGTAAAGTCAGATTCAAAAATAAATGCATAGACAAAATCGGTGGACAGCATCACGGCCTTCCAACACCTTCTCCTGATGTCCGCCCATGTTGCTGTAACACGTCTCTATTTATATGCATCAATCTTGCACAGTGTCTTTCAAACTTGACTTTTGACAGTGGCTTTGTCATTACGTCAGCTAACTGTACGTCAGTCGGACAGTAGCTGATATTGATCAGTCCACTCACGAAGTGCTCGTGTATAAAATGGTAACGCACGTCTATGTGCTTTGACCTTTTATTGAAAGCTCCAGACTTCACAAGCTGAATTGAGCTTTGGTTGTCAACATGCAAGTTTATTTTGCAGTCCATGCTTGTTATCTCGTTTAATAAGGATTTTAGGTATAAAGCCTCTTTACAGCAGTCTGCTGCTGCTATGTACTCGGCTTCTGTTGACGATAATGCCACGATAGGTTGTCTTTTAGATGTCCAAGATATAGGTCCATCAACAATCATGAGCACCGAGCCAGAAGTGCTTCTTCGTGTCAATGGGTCTCCAGCATAATCTGAGTCGCTGTAGGCATCGATACTCTCTATCGGTTGGTTTCGTTTGAATAAAATGCCTTTATTTTTAGTCCCGACTAAATATTTAAATATTTTCTTGACTTTTGTCACGTCTTCTTTAGTCGGATTTTCAACCTTTCTGCTAACTTGGTTGACCGCTTGTGCGATATCTGGTCTTGTTCTCGTTGACAGGTATAGTAAACTGCCCACTGCCTCCCTATAGGGATATTCCTTCTCCTGGGCGGTTTCATGTACCGACTTTGATTCGCTACTTGCGGGCGTGTCACAAGGTTTGGCATTCTTCATATTATATTTATCCAGTATATCATTTATGTAAGATGTCTGGGTAAGAATTATTCCTTCTTTAGAGTTCTTTATTTCCATACCCAGATAAGTATTTGGATTTACATTTTTTTTCATTTCAAATTTGGTTTCAAGTTTTTTCAAAATTGCTTCGATCTTTTTCTTGTCATTTCCTATGACAAGTCCGTCATCAACGAATAATCCTATTATTATTGACTTATCTTCGTTTATGAAAACGCATCGATCGGTTTTGATAGTCTTGAATCCCAAATCAACCATCGCTTGGGTAAATGTTTTGTTCCATGTAAATGGAGCTTGTTTCAGTCCATATAACGATTTTTTCAATCGGCAAACTACTTCAGTAGTATTGCAGTTAGTGTCATAGCCAACAGGTAATTTCATATAAACTTCATCTGTCAACTCGCCGTACAAGAAAGCTGTCTTGACGTCAAATGTCATGAAGTAGTAAGATTTGGATGCGGCAACGGCTAATAAAGTTTTCAAGGCAGATTGACTAACTACCGGGCTAAAAACATCTTCAAAATCCAGGTTTCCTTTTTGCTCGCAGCCACGTACGACTAATCTGGCCTTGTACGTACCGTCATCTTTAATCCGAAATACCCATTTGTTCGAAAAAACTTTATGTCCTTTGGCTTCTGACTTGTCAACTAATACCCATGTATTATTTTTCTGTAGAGATTCCATTTCAGATTGTATTGCCTTCTCCCAATTTTGTCTGTCGGTGCCCGTTACAGCTTCTTTGTATGTAAGCAAAGAGCAGTCATAGTCGTCAGTGTTTTCTGACGTAAACATGGTCACGCAGCGACTTAACTCGAAATCTTTGGTCCATGCTGGTAGCCTCACGTTTATTTGTGGTCGTTCACTTGAAGGAGGTGGTTCAACAACAACAGGATCTTGACTGGAGCTGGAAGAAGGAAGATTAGTTTCCTGAAAAGGTAAGTTATTAATTTTGTTTCTACTTTCCGTTATTTCAATTTCGATTTTTTCTGTTTCAGGTTCTGGAGGGCGGTCTTCGTGTTTTTCAGCAAGAGTGTCATCATAATGCATCTTTTCGATTACTTTTACGTCTCTGCTGATAACAACATCATCCTTTTCCGGTATATATATTCTAAAACCTTTCGCATTTCTCGCATATCCCAAGAATACTCCTTCTGTGGCTTTGGCTGTGAATTTACCTCTCCGGTTTTTATTCATCACAAACGCTCTATTACCGAACACGTGTAGGTGATTTCCTGATGGTGTTCGGCCTACCCACTTCTCAAATGGAGAATTTCCGTTGAGTGCTTTTGCTGGACTTCTATTTATCAGATAGTTCGCAGTGTTCACTGCTTCTGCCCAGAATTTTGCAGGGATATTCGAATCTAGCATAAGACATCTTGCTTTGTCCATCAGCGACCGATTTTTTCTTTCACTCATGCCATTTTGCTGTGGAGTATAAGGTGTATTCTGTAACTTAATCCCCGCATCTGACACATTAAAACTAGCTTCTGAGAAGCACACGACCGAAGTTAAAGGGAAAGGAAAAGTTGAACTCTATGCAAAGGACCGCAAGCATAATTTAACCGAAACATTGTACGTACCTGATCTGTCAAACAATTTGATATCCGTAAGTAAAATTACAGACCATGGCTATAAAGTTTTATTCGAAAAGGAACAAGCTAGTGTCATAAAAGACAGAAATGTTGTCCTGAAAGCAAACAGACGAAATGGATTGTACTATTTTACACCTGAAAAGCCGGAAGAGACAGCAAACTATACGGATAGAGCTGAAAGCGAGATTATGAAATGGCACAAGAAGTTAGGGCATGTAAATGAAAGAGATCTAAAGGAAATGGTCAAAAACAAAATGATGCGAGGACTCGACTTTAAAGAAAAGACTTTGGGTAATTGTGAGACTTGCATTAAAGGAAAATTTGCCACTCTACCATTTCAAAGCCATGATAGAATAATATCTACCGAAGCTCTTCAAACAATTCACAGTGACGTATGTGGCCCATTTGAAAATGAATCAATGGCCGGATCAAAGTATTTCGTAACATTCATTGACGACTATACAAGATACTGCTGTGTATACTTCATGAAAGAAAAGAACGAAGTAATCGAAAAATTCAAGGAGTATAAAACAATGTCGAACTGTTTCATAAGAAGAAAATTCAAAATCTACAATCGGATAATGGAGGTGAATACAAACCAAAAGCGTTTGATAAGTTTCTGAAAGATAACGGTATAAGCCGAAGACTATCTACAGGTTATGGGCCCAGGTTATGACACTAGCTTGTTCCTTTTCGAATAAAACTTTATAGCCATGGTCTGTAATTTTACTTACGGATATCAAATTGTTTGACAGATCAGGTACGTACAATGTTTCGGTTAAATTATGCTTGCGGTCCTTTGCATAGAGTTCAACTTTTCCTTTCCCTTTAACTTCGGTCGTGTGCTTCTCAGAAGCTAGTTTTAATGTGTCAGATGCGGGGATTAAGTTACAGAATATACCTTTATCTCCCGTCATGTGTGACGTGCAGCCACTATCCAGACACCATAAATGGCTTTTAGATTTCAACGTATCTGTTGTCAGACAAACATTAAACATCTCTTCTTGACCTTTAGATTTGTTCGGGTTATTAAATCTCTTCTTTGACCAACAAACATCTGTGGAATGCCCTTTCTTCTTACATTTATTGCAATATTGTACCTTCTTCTTTGTCTTAGCATAGAATGCTTCTGAAGTCTGAGGTTCGCTCGCTTCGGTTTGCCTTCTTGCTTCATATTCTTCTATGATTTTTACCTTCAAAATTTCTGGAGTTGGTAGAACATCTCTCGACTCAATCGCCGTTCGGAAACTATCAAAATTTGCAGGTAGACTATATAGCATCATTATGCTTAACAATTCTGGATGAATCTTGACATCCATGTCTTCTAATTTACCCACTACATCCATGAAATTATTTAGATGGTCTCTGACATCTTCATGTGGAGTCATTTTCTTTAGTACGAGTTGCTTTAACAGCGTAGCTTTTCTCGCCGGTCCTGAACTTTGATGTATAGACTTTAGTTCGTCCCATACTTCCTTCGAGGTGTTGCACCCCTTAATTTGTTTAAGTTCTTGCGGAGATATAAGCAGAAGTAGCTCTGACCTTGCCTTTAAGTCTTCCTTTAGGAACTTACTTTTTTCATCGGCAGTCGCACTTGCCGCTAACCTTTTTTCACCACTAGCGTACTCCCATAGGTCGTATCTAATGAGAATCGCCTGCGCTTGTAAGCACCAGGTATCATAATTTGATTTAGTCAGCGGTTCTATGCTTCGTAGATTTGAGCTCATTTTCAAAAATTTCTCATATACGTACTCACGGTTTTAATTACATAACATCCATTGCCAAGCAGTCAACCACGCTCTGCTACCACTGATGGGGTGGATTAACTGGATAAGTAATTAAATACTTTAAATTGTAAACATTGAGTTTTATTTGTATGAGAGAAAAAATTGAATATATTTATTATGACACCGTACATCAATCAGTAAGAAAGTAAAGTCAGATTCAAAAATAAATGCATAGACAAAATCGGTGGACAGCATCACGGCCTTCCAACACATTCTACAAGACTGATGATGGGCAGCAGCGTCATCATAGTGGACACATTACTGCGATCGCCAATCCGCTTGCCCAAATGTACCTACACATGAAACGTAATAGAACGAAAATGAATTTGAATTTCATTGAAAACGAGTGCTCAGCTTAACCGATGCTTTATTACTGCACAAAATACATGAGTAAATGAGGCTTATATAGATCCTATAAGCTACGTACATAAGTATACACTACAATGAAACGCGATAAAACATAATAAATTTGAATATTATATCTACATATTGGCCTACTTTTTGAAATATACAATCCTGAAATAAAATTGTCAGCTGTCAACAAAGTCATGTCGGCTTTTCTTTTGAAAAATTAAAATTTAATCTAAATTCACCTAAATTACATATTCTTTGCCAAAAATTCATTTAATTCATGCATCGGCTACAACAAAATAAAATTTCGGGCCTAATTTAGGTCCCCCATTTGCAGAATCCAATTCGACCTCTTGTCCGTTTTAAATTGACACTCTTGCTGGATCACCGAATCGTGCGAATACCACTTTTCGAGGGCACCTACGTACACACGCTGAAATCGAAGGCGCAGCTTTGGCCAGCATAAGAAAGAAGAAGAAGAGGAGGCTACGCCCCGTCTCAGTATTCTGCGCTCTATGACAACATCAAATGTCACTGCTTGTCAGCTTGTGTTTTCGTGTTTATTTCTCTGTAAAACATGTTTTAAATGTAGTTTTTATACTCAAGAGTGTGTCTGAGTGCATATAAATCTATTAATCCGCCGTAAGAGAGAACTTTACATCGTGATATATTTGTAGTTTTCTAGTTTTACGTGTAGAATATTAACCTTGTCTTATTGTTTTCCTTCGTACTTTTATCCTAATTTACTATTTGTTTTTAAGTAGTTTACGTATTTCCTTGTGATATTTACCTAATTTTTAAGCATTTCTTGTAGCTTTGTAATGTAACACTTAGTTTTTTATGCCTTCTCAGCCCTGTTTTAACCCGGCAGAGTTATGCTATTGCCCTATTTGCGACGACAATAAGGCTTATAAGGGGAAGCGAGGATTAGCAATCCATACTGCTCGTAAGCATGGCACCCGTATGGGGGGTGATCGCCCGTTTGCCAGTGCCTCTCAGCCCACGATTTTACCCTCAAGTGTGGAGTCTTCATCAACCTCACCTCCCATAACTCTGGCAGAAAGATTGGGACTTCTTAAAGTTAACTGTCCAATTCTAAAAAGAATACCACGCGGTGCCCGGATCTCTGTCGCCACCTGTCTCACCAATTGCATAGCAAAAGTAGTTGCAGAGAACTCTATTCAAGCGTGGGAACGCCTGCTTACTTTTTCTTACTCCGTTCTTCATGCAGATAAGTCCAATAAAGATTCTCTTACCACCCAGATAAAAAACAACTCGTCAAAATTCTGTCAACTACCAGATATTACTCAGTATACCCACAATCGTACTTTGCACGTCTCTCCACATTATTCAAAAATAAATGCAATCGAAAGTAAAATCTCAGAAGGGAATGTAAGTGGTGCTGCTCGGCTGCTATTCTCCCGTGACGATTTGGCTTCGCACTCCCCAGACACCTTTGCCGCCCTCGTGGAAAAACACCCAAAGCCAACCTCTTCCACAACTTTACCAGATCCCCCCGGTCCTGATGATCTTGCCGCCCACGTCTCTGAGGATGCCGTACTGCTCGCATTATCCACGTTCCCAAACGGTTCTGCTGGTGGATTGGATGGTCTGTCGCCACAGCATATCAAAGATCTCACCTCCTTTTGTTTGGGTGACATGAAAACGGCGTTACTAAGAGAGTTAACAGCTTTAGTAAACCTCATGCTTTCAGGAAAGGTGAATCCCGAGATAGCCCCTCTACTGTACGGCGCCAATCTAGTGGCCCTGGCGAAAAAAGACGGCGGCATCCGCCCGATCGCTGTCGGCTGTACTTTTAGGCGCTTGGCTTCAAAGCTCTGCTGCCGTTTGTTTCAACAAAAGTTGACTAACCTTTTTAAGCCCCGGCAGTTGGGCTTTGGAGTCAAGGGCGGCTGTGAGGCAGCTGTTCATGCTGCACGTACCTTCTTAAACAACCCTGACTACGACGTTTTTATAAAAATTGACGTGAAAAATGCATTCAATTCAGTTGATCGCAGTGCTTTCCTATCAGAAATTAAGAAAGAACTCCCAGAAATGTACCTCTACCTTTGGCAGTGCTACGGAGCGCCCTCAAAATTGCTCTTTGGAGACAAAATTATTTTATCATGTACGGGGTGCCAACAGGGAGACCCGCTTGGACCTGCTATTTTCAGTTTAGTCATTCATCCCTTCATCTCAAGTCTAAATTCAAAATTCAACCTCTGGTATCTGGACGACGGTTCCCTTGGCGGAGACGCCGAAACCGTCCTTAACGACTTACAGACAATAATTAGTAGATTTTCCGACATCGGCCTTTCCTTAAACTTTACAAAATGCGAAATTTTCTTATCTGAGAAACTCACATCCCAAAAAAAGATCGAAATTCTAACTAACTATAATGCTGTGCTTCCTAATATTTCTGTTCATACAAACACATCTCTTACTCTTTTAGGCTCCCCAATTTTTGATGAAAAAATTGACCCCATTATTGACTGTAAATTGAAACTTTTCGACATTACATCTACTCTACTTTTCGAAATAAACCCCCACATGGCCCGTTTTATCATTCGGT
This sequence comes from Thaumatotibia leucotreta, assembly GCA_025490895.1. Classification (NCBI taxonomy): domain Eukaryota; kingdom Metazoa; phylum Arthropoda; class Insecta; order Lepidoptera; family Tortricidae; genus Thaumatotibia; species Thaumatotibia leucotreta. Next base: position 41,630 of record JALPQI010005103.1, on the reverse strand, counting down.
TTTGCTTATTCACCCCTAAATTTATGTATTTACTGCGCAGCTGTCCAATTTGGAAATATCCTTCCATCCTATCATCCATTGACGATTTACTCCAGGCTACATTATCCAAAATTTTAAATATTCATTTCAACACTTCTTCTTGGATCCAAGCGGTTCTTCCTGTAAGACTCGGAGGGCTGGGTGTTCGCTCCTCATGCAGCGTGGCGCTTCCAGCCTTTCTGTCCTCTACTTACGGCACGTTGTCTCTCGTCAGTAATATTTTAAACCGTCCACAGTTACTTGACGACGAGGTGGCGTGCCTGAGGGAGGCCAGAGAGGCTTGGTGTTCGTCGTGTCCAGGAGTCGATCTTCCAGCCACACGCCGTAGTCAGAGAGCTTGGGATTCACCTCGCCTGAATACAATACATGCCGACCTCCTTTTAAAATCTCCAGACGACTCGGAACGGGCCCGACTGCTTGCAGTTTCTGCCCCCGAGTCTGGACACTGGCTCCATGCCCTCCCGTCTCGCCAGATCGGAACTGTCCTAGATCCTAGCACTCTCAGGATTGCTGTATGCCTGAGACTCGGCTGCAGCATTTGTATCCCCCACATTTGCGCCTGCGGCAAAAGCGTGGATCAGCTCGGACGTCATGGCCTTTCATGCGCAAAGAGTGCCGGCAGATTGTACCGCCACGGCACCATCAATGACCTGGTTCGCCGTACGCTTTCTACCGTGTCTGTGCCTGCTACCTTGGAACCGGTGGGTTTGGCCAGAGACGATGGAAAGCGTCCCGACGGAGCCACGTTGGTGCCGTGGAAGTTGGGTAGGGCTTTGGTGTGGGACGCAACGTGTGTTGACACGTTCGCGCAGTCCCACATCCAAGCCACACGAGCACAAGCCGGTGCTGCTGCTGACCAGGCCCAGGCTCTCAAGCGCCGCAAATACTCGTCGCTTTTAATCAACTACGAGTTTGCGGCGCTTGCAGTAGAAACTTTAGGTCCTTGGTCAGCAGACATGAAGACTTTTATGAGGGCCATGTCGTCCCGGCTGCACGAAGCCTCTGGTGACCCAAGGGCTGGCGCTTACCTCGCACAAAGAATCTCTTTAGCGATTCAGCGAGGTAACGCCGCCAGTGTCATGGGCACCATGCCGCAGGCGGATCTTTTGGAAGGTATTTTCTTTTTATAGGTAGTTTGTTTAGGTATATTTTAATTTTAGTGTTAGTTTTATCTTTATTTTTTCATTTTAGTGTAATTTGTAATTTATTTAAATTGTTGATCTTCTGTTTTAAATAAATATTTTAGGTTATTTTTAAAACAATGTCAATATTATGTATAATAATAAATATATATTATCTTATCTTATTTGCGGGGCCCTTACGGATACACTTCGACCCATTGGGATCTTTTGTGTAATTGCCCCCTGTTTCGCCTACCCCAGGGATTGTTCTATCAACTCAATATGTTTGAGGATGCACCCTAGCGGTAGCGTTTTGACCTCCTTCGGTTCCAGATAGCCGGTTCCGAAGTCTTTCATCCTTTGTCTGGCGAGGGCATGACATTCGCACATCAAGTGTTTCATTGTCTCCTCTTCCTCGCCACACATTCTACAGTCTATGCTGTCAGAAAGACCCATTTTGGCCAAGAGAGTTTTGACCCCAAAGTGTCCCGTAAACACCCCCGTTATGAGTTTGAGTTGTCTTTTGCTATATTTCCAAAGCTTTTTGCTCCAGCCCGAGTCTACTTCGTGCATAAAGAGCTTTGAATGCCTGAGCCCCGTTAGATTGTTCCACTCTTCCTGGTGCTTCCATCTAACTCGCTCTTTCATGGCTGTTTTAATAGTTCCTTGTGAGAGTCCTACAAATGGTTCTGGTCCTACAAAGTTGTTTGTAGAACCCCCTCTTGCAAGCTCATCTGCATTTTCATTGCCAAGGAAGCCCTCGTGCCCTGGGATCCATACCAGTTGCACTTTGTTTCGCCTTCCAAGTTTGTTCAGAGCTTGGATGCCGTTGAATACTAGTCTAGAGTCTACTTTAGGCGCCGTAAGGGCCTTCAGTGCTGCTTGACTGTCGCTTAATATATAGATATTCATACCTTGGGTCTGTCTATCTATAATCTCCTGTGCACAGGCAATAATCGCATAGGTTTCCGCTTGGAATACAGTCGCATAGTTGCCCATACTTACACTACCACGGTAGTCGTTTGCATAAATGCCTGCGCCCGTACCGGATCCAGTCTTGGATCCGTCAGTGTACCAGATAAGGTCGTTCCCATCAGAGATTGGTGGCTGTAGACCCCCCGCCCATTCGGCTCTATTATGAATTTTAGTTTTAAAATTCTTTTGGAAAACAAATTTGGGCAGCATTTTATCACTACCCATACTTGTTAACTTATCCATGTAACTGTCTAGTTCCATGTTTGTATGTTTGGTCTTTGGCATGCTATCACTCCATAGACCCAAGATCTTGAGTCTTTGCAGGGACTTGCGTGCCTCCGACTGTATAACCAGGTGTAGCGGCGGTAGGTCCAACAGTACCTCTAACGCCGCCGTTGGCGTCGTTCTAAACGCGCCTGTGATTGCCATGCACGCTACTCTTTGTAATTTATTCAGAGCATCCTTGCATGTACCCTTTGCAGTTCTTGGCCACCATGCCAGACTACCGTACAGAATGATAGGTCTCACCATCATAGTGTAGATCCACCTCAGTACTTTAGGGTTTAAGCCCCATGTTTTGCCATATGCTGACCTACACATACCAAACACTCTCAGTGCTTTGGTTATGAGGAGGTCTACGTGCTTTTTCCAGTTCAGTTCTCTATCAAGTGTCATACCTAAGTATTTCACTTCGCTGGACATATCTAGTACCCTGCCATAGAGCTTTAGTTGCTTCATGTTAGCGAGGGTCTTTTTCCTGGTAAAGGGTATTACCACAGTTTTCGCCGGATTAATGGAGAGTTGGCGACTATTACACCAGTGTTCCACTAGCTTCAGCGCTCCATTCATGATTTCCGATACAGTGCTTGGGAATTTCCCGGTGACCAGTATCACTAAATCATCCGCGTATCCTACTGTGTACAGAGGACCTTTATTTAGCTCCTCCAGTAGTGAATTCACTACTAGACTCCACAGGGTTGGTGATAGTACACCCCCCTGTGGGCATCCTTTTGTTGCCGTGGCTAATATTTCGTCTCCCATGAGGGAGGATTTTATTAGTCGACTATTCAGCATATTACCGATCCACCTGCACAGAGTCGGTTCTATGCCATGTTCCAAGGCAGCATTATTGATCGCTTGATACGTGGTACGGTCAAATGCGCCTTCCACATCTATGAACACGGCTAGACATATTTCTCTGTTTTCTATAGCCTGTTCCGCTCTAGTAGTCACCAAATGCAGTGCGGTTTCAGTGGACTTGCCTGGTTGATAAGCGCACTGTAGTTGGTGCAGAGGATGCCTTCTTAGTGGTCCATCCCTTATATGTCTGTCTACCAGTTTTTCCATAGTTTTGAGGAAAAATGACGAGAGACTTATCGGCCTATATGATTTAGCTTCGGTGTAATCTGCCTTGCCAGGCTTTGGCAGGTAGGTTACCTTAACCATTCTCCATATACGTGGTACATGGCCGAAGGCTAAACAGGCTCTGTACAACCTGCTCAAGTGCGGTATGATTGTACTTGCACCCTCTTGTAGTAGAATGGGGTAGATCCCATCTGGCCCCGGGGCTTTATATGGCTGAAACGTTGACAGCGCCCACTTCAACTTGTTGTGATCTACTACCTTTTTAGACGTGTCCCAATTATGTCTAGTCGTGTTTATGGATTGCTCCAACACACTTATTGGTTCATTGTCCACAGGGCCCTGGTGAATAATGGACCCCGGAAAATGCGTTTTACACATGATTTCCAGGGTTTCCAGTCCCGTTTCTGTCATACTTCCGTTACTCCCTCTGATGGAAGTAAGCGGGACTGACTTGGTAGCTGCAAGTGCTTTTGTGAGTCTCATACCTTCTGGTATTGACCCAATCTGATCGCAGTGATTTCTCCATGCGGTCCTTTTAGCTTTCCTTACAGCCTTGTTATATTCTGTAAGTTTTCGCGCGTAAAGCTCAAAGTTTTTGTTCCTTTTAGCATCATTAAAGACAGCCCTAGTTTCTTTCCTGAGTTTTTCTAAATTGGAGTTCCACCACGGCGTCTTCTTTGCCAGGGTTATTTTTTCCGGGCAATTATTAATCCATGCTGTGTGGACAGCTTGGACTATTGCGTCCGCTGAGAATTCTATGTCTATTACAGAATTTAGCTTACATTTGGGATCCCCTAGTTCCACCTTCAGTTGCCTTGCGTAGGCTGGCCAGTCAGTGTTCCTAGGGTTGCGTTTTCGTACTGTTTCTAAATGAAATTTAGTGTTGTACCTGAAGCATATATATCTATGATCGGATAGGGAAATATCATTAGATACATACCAAGAACTAATACTATTAGTAGCGTTGTTAGAAGTTAACGTTATGTCAATTACCTCACCTCGTCTAGCATTGACGAAAGTTGGTTCATTGCCTTTGTTTAGTATTTGTAGGGAAGAACTCACCAGAAAATCCAGTACCTTCTCTCCTCTTCTGTTGACGTCTGAGCTGCCCCAGATGACGTGGTGCGCATTTGCGTCGCAGCCGATGATGAGATCAGTGTTCGCTTGGCTGCCGAGTGCAGCGAGACCCCTAAGTTGTTGCGTGATGGGGTCCGTTGCTTCGTAGGGAAGGTATGCCGACGAGATGATTAGTTGCTTACCCTCCCCCTTGTTTTGGATCTTGACAGTCGTCAGATCCCTGGAACAGAAAGCATGTAAGAGCATCGCATTGATGCCATTTTTCACATAGATACATGTTCTCATATTACTATCGGGACAGAGATAAATAATTGTTCCCCCAGTATTGTTTAGTCCTCTTATTTCACCTTTATATATATATGGTTCTTGAATAAGGGCAATATCGAATTTATCGCTTTTTAACTGCCTTGCCAGAAGGGCTGTGGCTGCTTTATTGTGTTGTAAGTTAATTTGTACACACCTTATACCCTCCATTGGGACGTTTAATGTTTGGTGGTGCTGAGATCAGCAGCCACCTCCTGGACAGTATCTTCGCAGGACATGGGTGACAGGGTGCCCTCCAGGTAGAGCTCAGACAGGCCCCGCAGGTCCTCCGAGCCCACCAACGATGACAACGGAGAGGACTCACGAGCCATACGCGGCACGGCCAGATCCTCCGTGGACGCCACCCTGCCTCCCATCTCCCGCGCCTGTCCCTCCACATCGTCCGCCACGATTTCGCTGCTGGTCGGCAGCGCCTGCGGCTCCGGAGCCTTGTCGGTTTCCTCAGCCGTCACGAGCGGCTGGGTGTCCGTTCCCGGGGCAGCACAGGTGTTGATCGCACCTCCTCCATGCCTCTCCTCAGCATCCTCCAATAGCTTGAAGGAGCTGAGATCAACCCCTGTGTGCAACTGGTAGCCGGCCGCCTTGATGACGTCCGCCGACACCCGATCCATCAGTACGATGCGCCGAGTACCGGCCGAGGCCACCAAGGTGTCCACCACCTTCCACTCTTCCGTGTGCAACAAGGGGTTATACCGTTGTAGCACACGGTAGAGCAGTTTGATGTCCGCGTTACCAAGGATCTTCGTTTTCCAGGCCATCTTCACTGGTTTAGGAAGGTCCTTGGCATCCACGACCTTTAGGCGCAGCCCAGCAATCTCCACTCCTCCGATTACTGAGCTGAGCCAGGCGGAGGCCTCTCTCCCTTGGCAATTGACGTGGAGAGCGCCCCCCACCACATTGCCGATCGTGATCTTCGGCAGAGGATCTGGAGCGTCAGCCAGGAGCTCTAGCACGGCTACCTGTATGTCGCCCACATGCTCTGCCAAGATCCTGTCAGCTGGAAAGGTCACTGGGACCAATGCTACCCTCTCGCTAGCCGTTACCTCCGCAAACGATCCTCCCACCTTCGTTCTCTTGGAATCTCCGGCCAACACAGAGGAGTCGCCACTAGCTCCCAGTGATCTTTTATTGTGGGGCTTCCCTGGACCCACAACGGGTGCGTCCAGTGGTCCACCCACCGCCTTCGCCTTCGCCTTCGCGTTCGCACGCCTCTTCTGCCTCCTGCTCATGACCACTTCTCCATCCGCCAGCACATCCACGCCCGAGGGAGTGGTATTGCCGTCATGGACGCCCGAAGCTCCATCAGCAGGATTTGGAAGGGGTGTCTTCGCCGGTATGCTACAGGCGGCTACCGTATTGCTTCCCTTTCCTCCAGTACCCGCACCAGTCGGTCTCCATCCGGGGACCTGCTGAGCGTGTCCTCTTCTCGACCCATAGGGAAGAGTCCGGACGGTGCCTTTGGAATGGGCTGCTCCACCGTAGCCCCTGCCTCTGGTGCACTGCACCCTCTCCGTCCTTGCGGACTTCCACGATGTACCGGCTCTCGCATCTCTGTCCAGGACAGGGTTGCGTACCGCCGGTACAGTGATTGCGCTGTGCGCTTTGGCCTCATCCCTATTGGGTCCGACTTTTCCTCCTTCCTTCGTCGTTTTTGGTGCTATATGTTCCATGCTACCTTCCAATTACAAATTCATCAGACTGGCTCCCCACCCTCCTTGGAGCCCTCACATCTGGGGATGCTTTGACGCATCAGGGATACCAGGCTGACATAGCGCCCCGAAGTGGGTTGCCTGTGAATCCGCACGGTGCCAAAACCTTCGTCGACTCCTCAGCCGACTTGGGTTTCGTGCTCCGCCGATTACAGACCCCATCACCCCAGGACACTCGCCTTGCGACCATCAGACTGGACGCGACAGCCGATTGATCCTGGCTGGCTAAGCCAAGACCGCCCGTTTGAGATGAATCCAGAGCCAAAGAGGTTATGTCTAACAGGGATAACGACAGCAGACCCCTGCTTCGACGCGGCCCCCAGGATCTCCTTCTCCACCCGTACGGGTCTCCGCGCACGGCACAAACACGCGGGTGGCATTTTACTACTCGCCATCCTTCTTTTTGGATGGAGAGCCCGCTTCGACATGCCACGTCATCGCTTGCGGCGGATAGTTAGGGATACGAGCCATTATTCGCACACCTCCACCTCTCGGACTTACTTGTCCGTCCACAGTCCATTGGCTGCCATTCCTCACGTCGCCCCGATCAACTAGCCCAGGCGCTGCCCACACTATTCAACCGGTTACGACGTCAGGCCCGCCACCAATCTACCATGGACGTACCCACAAGTCCCTATTAGTAGTGACGTGTCAATATTGGCCCATCTGAGGGATAAGGATAGGTAGGGATTAACTTTAGGACAAACTTGCACTGAATCTCCGACCTGCCCCGGTTGTCAGCAACTACATACTTTCGTATGACATCATTGACTTCCGGAGCCGGCAGACAACTCGTTACACGCCTGTCCTGAGATGGCTCAACTGATTGTTTTCGTTCTGCCTGTTTCTACGGTAGAACCAGGCAACTAACAGGCAGTAACCGCGAGAAGGAACACAATCAGTTTTGCCTCGGGTATCTTGGCAACTGTGAGCTCCTCCCGAGGCCCTTTACCATGTTAGTTACCGGGCAGGCAACTACCATAGGGACAAACCCACCACAAGTAGCGACCGGTCGCAAATTTCCCTTGCAGTGGACCCGCCCCCGCCCATAAATATATATTAATCCTGAAACAAAATTCTAAATTGACACAGTAAATAAAACCAAAATAGGTTTCGTTCACAACAATGTTTTTTGTGAAGGAAATAACTCGCATTCGGCTTTTGTATGCAAATCGAATTGTCCCTGCTCAGCGAACATTGACACAGCGCGATTCGGGATCGAGAAATACGATACTAATCAGATATCTACGAGTATATTTTGAAGAGGTAATTTAAATGACTTTATTAGTAATTTAATCCGTTCCGATATCCTTAAACCACGTCAACAATGAAAAGAAACCGTTTGGCGTTAAAATATGAGTGATAATCGTAAAAGTTTCAAACAACATAATTAAAATAAGATATAAAAAAAAAATACAAAAATATACCCATTTTTAAGTAACTTGTGGGGCTTTCAATTGTTATTGTTAATAGAAAATTATTAAAATATATTACTGTTTACCCCATTTTCACTTTTACATATAGGGACTCCCAATTAGATTAAAAAAAAACCTTAGTAAAGTTGTAGTCAGGTTTGTAACGACAATTATACGATATTTTAAAAAAATCAGCACGCAATTTCGGCTGTCCCAAATCAAAACCTAGCAAGGGACATTTTTTGTCAAAATACGTTTTTTTAATGTATCGGCCCCAAATTTTGAGCTGCGTCTAATGCAAAAACACCTGTATTTCTATCTCAATTAGAACCAAAGATATGAAACCCACTAAACCTAGCAAGGGCATTTCTGACATGCCAATAACATATTCGAAATCTTAGTAAGTAACATAATATTCAAGCTCAAAAACCTAGCAACTGCATGCAATACTAGGTTTTTGAGTTTGTAAATGGAACATACTAGATTTTTGAATATGGAATTGTCACACACTAGGTTTTTGATTTTATAAATTGCCGAAGGGTCGAACAAGGAATTCAAATATAACAATAAATAAAACCTAGCAAGTCAGTAATAAATAATAATTCTGAACGTCGACATTTTTTATTTTTAATCAAATTCATATCACATCGTCCGCCTATTTTCAGTCCACTGCTGGACACGGCAATAAGTAATAATATAAGATACATTTCTCTGAAATATTTTCCAATGAACTTATTTTAAGGTGGGTTTATACCAAACCAGTAAATGCTCATTCTATCCCCACTCTACGAAATTCGTTCGTTACGCAAAACATTATTCGTCGAAATTCGTTGATTTTGTAGAGTGGGATAGAATGAGCATTCACTCGTTTGGTGTAAACTCACCTTTAGAATGTAATTTAAATAACATAGGTATAGGTAAAGTATCACAGTAATGTGTCCATTACGATGATGCTGCTGCCCAATCTTTGACAAATCAATGGTAAATGACACTTCAGCTCTTTAGTCGACTCTTATGAGGAAGACAGTAACATACTATCGCAATCTTGCCATAACCATGGCACCCGATCTGTAGCAGCAGGTAAGTATACTGTTCCCAGAGTAAGCAATTACTATGGGGATAGGCTCATCGAAAAGCGCTTGCCATACTTACTTAACACCACAGAATTAGATTTGGATAGAAGAAACAAGTTCATTCATTTGTATGGCGGCCGAGCGTGTCAGATTTTGTGCTGAAATTGTTACTTGCCTATGATTTTGAATATGTCTCAGGCCCTTGAGTATTCATATTTTTTTGTGTTGTTGCAATTAATATTACTTAAGGAGGCATTTTTAATGTTGTTATTCACTTCAACTTACAAAATTTGACGCCCGAAAGCTGCAACCTGCGATTAAAGACGGACAACTCAATGGATTTCACTGAGTTCATTTGACACGCTAAGTAGATACGTTTGCTTGATCTATGGTAATATATGACATCTGTGCTTAACACCATACCTGCGGCTATTAGAGCGGAGAAAAACAAAACTAGATTTAAGAAAGTCCTATTACAACACTATCTCGACAGTATTTAAACAGCAGCTTATATTTTTTCACTTAGCCAAAACTTGTATGTAAATACGACACTTCTACTTCTGTACTTCAGTGTTTTTAATGTATTGTAGAGACTCACGGATCCCACAGTCAAACTGTTCAAACAGTTTTGTGGGACAAAATATTTAGTTTTAAGTTGTAATCCTGTATCTTACAGAACAAATAAATAATAATAAAAATAAATAGACGTGGGGTGGCAAGACATGTATTCTTACTGCGATCGCCACGCGTCAAATTGGTATATTATTGTTTAACCTGAATACTCGTTTGAGAAGAAAGCGAAAATGTTATTTGGTGCTTTGTTTGAAATTTGTTTATTCTGATATTCACGCCAATTAGATCCGCCTAGGCTGCGGTAAACAATGCTCAGGTTTTATAAATATTTGCGACGGTTTGAGAGGAAAAGTAAATTTTACGGCGTAGGAAATTAATTATACACCGTGTTTTTATTGATTTCCGTTAAATTAAAAGGAAGCTTATTTAGGTCAAAAATAATCAATTTGTCTAAGAAACTAGTATCTTGACTCTTACTGTTATTGAGTTATTCAAAAAATATCGATTATATCGATATCGATTATTATATATCGATTTAGTAGGTACTTATTGTAAATATAAATTCAAAAAATAAGTTTAATGACTGAGCAAGTGTATTGCAACCTTTATTACATCCTAATGAAACTTATTTTGACATGTGCCGTCAGTCATCTGAGATCTTATTCTTAAGGTTATCTTAGGGTCTCACCAAACTAGTTGACGCCGTTTCGGCTAATCGCGTACGGAAAAAGCTTTATGTCAACGCAATAAGAGCGAGGACATCGTAAATCGGCTCGGCCCACGCGAAACGACGTCTTTCGACGGGAAAACGGCGTTTTGCCGTAAAGCTGTTCGCATTCGTACGACCCCGTTTGCAGCCTAACGCACACGTTCGCATTCCTAAATATCCTAATACCGCCGTACGGTGCCGGAAAGAGTTGAACGGCTCCGATCACGGCCGAGTAATTTAAAATAAACCTGTTTCGAACATAATCGTGTAGTATCTCCAATAAGGATATTATAAAAAAAAAACAAAGACTTGACACGGTGGGTTTAAGTCACATAAATTGGGAAACTTAAAGTATCCAGAATCCCCAATTTTAACCTACTTCAGTTGTGGGATGTTCACAGTTATAGGAAGTCAAGTCACACGGACCTAGCAGGCCGTTAAAACAATGAGACTAAAAAAGAAGTTAACAACAGGGTGTGGATTGTCGGCCCTCCAAGGGTTGAGCCTCGCTGGAAAATATTTAAAATAAAATGGACGCCTTCTCCAGCGAAACTCTTGCTTGTATATGACAAGATCAATCAAGCAAAACAATTGAGCAACTTATATAAAAGGTTTATTTTATACTTAAATACAAATCCCTCCCTCTTGGGAATTTCAAAATTTATAACCCGGGTATCCGGAATTAACATACAACTTGTTATAACCTTAAAGGTAAACTTAAAAATTAAATATTTATGTTAAACACTTGGGTGTCGAGGGTAAAGAGATTTCACACCTTATCTTCAACCTGGTATCACGTTAATAAAATAAAATTAGATAGGCTTATTTGCCCCTTTTAGGTAGTGAGTACGTATTTAAAAAAAATAAGGAAAGGATATCACCCGTGTATGCTGTGTGTAGGTGTGTGGTGTAACTTCGTCTCCTGCTGGTTCGAAACAAGCCCGTAATGCGGTCAGGAAACACAGGCTGCTGGCACCGGTTGTACAGGAAATGTAGGTCCTCGACAAATACAGTAGGAGACGCAGATGAAAAACCACCAGCGTTGAACTTCTTGATAAAAATAGAAGGTAGTAAAAAAAACTAGTAACAAAAAAAACCCTGGAACAAAATGAGTCCAGTTAATATCCTAATTGGACAAATTACCAATTATTCTTAATCGTAACCCAGTCGTTATGACGTGGAGTCGTATCAATAGTCACTTACCAGTTTATTAGCTGGGCTTCTATTGTACTTTGCTAACAAAATGGTTCCCGTGAGGGTAATACGTCCTCAGATAAAGTGGTGCTAAAATAAGACAAAAAGACACACGTTAACCAACAGGAAATAACCTACAAGGTTAATTCATTATTCCACAGCAAACAGACACTGTAACTTACCGAACGGTACTGACTTCAAATCTTAATGGGTCATTTCTTTATTAAAACTAATTATGCCATGATCGGCTGACACGATGCTAAGTTAGGTTACATTGTGGCGCGGCATTTCAAAACGAGGACTCCGAAAAAACCAATACCGCAAGATCACATCTCGAAGGCGGTTTACGAAGTGACAAAGCTCTTTCCAGGTTCCATCCGGCGAGGAAGAACCATAGACAAAATCGATCTTTCTAGAACGATTTGTATATTCATAATTACCAGACAAATGAAATATTCAAAATTAATTCCAAAACGAATTTTCGGATTACCATAAACCATTTAAAGGTAAAATACTAAATTAGAGAATATAATATATCGCCCGCAACAGTACGGCACGTCTATGAAGACCTTTATATGCGCAGATATCCTATCTGTGACTTAGCCTGTGACATTTGTCAACAATGACATCTAATCTTTCCGGCGTAAACAAACCAGAACGCAATCATTTATATATCCTAAAAGGAAATCTAGCCTTCGATAATCAAAGGAATAGTTTCAAAACGAACAACAATACAATAGTGAAGTGTTGAAAGGGATAACCAACTTATGACGGTGGCTACACCATATAACACAATGCAGGAATTTTCCACTTGGAAACGCTCAGGTAAGTTCTCCTTATTTCTCTCTTATGTTTGAAACAACAGAAAGAAATGCCTAATTAACCATCTAAACTTCATTAGGAGTTCCCTGTGAATACAAATTTCCAAATAGGTACTCCAAATATGAAAGATTTTATTTATTCAACTTGGGTCATATGGTGAGAAAAAAATGATATATAACTTTAATCTTTTAACACTGCAAAGTGTTACAATCGATCAAGCTGTTTTTGAATAACTACGGAACCCAGAACTGAGCATGGCCCGACATGCTCTTGGCCCGTTTTTCATAAATGCCGTTGTTTAATACAACACACATCTTAATTAAGTTTACCTAATGTGATTTTATGAGATGTTTGTCCAGTTATAATTAATTTTAATTACATATATTTACATAGATTATACTTTCATAAAAAGCTCCTTTTCTGTCAGATAATGTAAATACAGTTTTAAATTTACAGCACACGTTTTAATATTCTCTTTTTCATTGGAATGAAAAGTAAACATTTTTAAGAAAGAAAGAAAGAAAGAAAGAAAGAAAAAACATTTATTGCACAACTACAATTACACACAGAACAATAAGATACATTCTTACATCTACAGAGACAAAATACAGATAAAATTAAAAATACAGACTCTAAACAAAAACAAAAAGGTGAGAAAGTGTGTTGCTGTAGGAGCTACAATAGGGTACCACTCAGCATATGCTCTGACGATGCCGGATCAGATGATGCCGGAGCGCTGGTCTTCCGTGGAACCCATTGGAAGATAGAAATGAACAACAACAAGCGAGCGTTATTAAGAAAATAAATAAATTATGTAAATAGAATTGTTATATAAATATATATTTAGGGTGGAGAGCATAGATTATAAGGTAAGTAAATATATAGTATCATTGAGACGGGGTAATTGCATATAATAAAGATAGAGTAATAGGATATAATAAGTAACATGACACATGACATGGCTGCTACACGAGTTCAGATCACTGCAACTGAAATAAACAACTGCGAAACATACAATAGAAATGAACAACAACAAGCGAGCGTTATTAAGAAAATAAATAAATTATGTAAATAGAATTGTTATATAAATATATATTTAGGGTGGAGAGCATAGATTATAAGGTAAGTATATATATAGTATCATTGAGACGGGGTAATTGCATATAATAAAGATAGAGTAATAGGATATAATAAGTAACATGACACATGACATGGCTGCTACACGAGTTCAGATCACTGCAACTGTGAACTAAATAAAAAATGTTTTAGTTTAAGTTTAAAAGTAGCCAAGGTCTTAGAGTTTCGTATTGGAGGGGGTATATTGTTCCAGCACTTCGTGGCGGCGTAACGAAAGCTGCCACGAAATGCTGCTGACCTGCCGTGTCTTGGACAAATTAGCCGGGTGGCTTCTCTAGTTGGCCGCGTGGAGAACATGAGCTTCTCAAAAAGATACGAGGGTTGTTGGTAATGCACTACACCAAAAAGCAGCGAAGCAAAATGTAACGCGCGACGCGATTCCATTTTTAGCATTCCACCACTATTTAGATAGGGGGTAACGTGAGTACGAGGAGGAATGGGGAAACAAAAACGAGCACATGCATTCTGGATACGTTGAAGAAGCGCCTTAGAGCGAGCCAGTAAACATCCATTGATAACCGTGTCTACGTAGTTTAATTTTGAGAGGATTAAAGTATCGCATAGTTTTATTCTAAGATCCACACTAAGATATTTACGAACCTGATACAATACTTTTAATCTGTAATAGCAGGTTTTAGCAGCTTCAAGTACTTGTTGTTCAAAATGCAATTGCTCGTCCACCAGAAGACCAAGATTACGGGCAACCGTGACACGCTCAAGACGTGCTGTCCCAAGCATAATGTTAGGATTGAAACTAACGACTTTGTCAACTTGGCATTTGGTACCGATCACTAGGTACTTCGACTTGCTAGGGTTCAACACTAGGTCACATTTCCCAGACCAGTCATCTATACGTGCCAAGTCCTGGTTCAACAAATCCACGGCTTTAAGTGTATCTCGAGGATGGAAAGATTTGTAAATTTGTACGTCATCAGCATACATATGGTAACTACAATTTTTGATGCAATTTGTTATGTCCGCCACATACAAAACAAACAGTATCGGGCCCAGAATCGAACCTTGAGGGACTCCACAACTAACCTGGATTTCGGAGGAGTAGTCTGTCAATCCAGATGAGTTGCGCAGACCAACCCGTTGAGAACGACCTGACAGGTAGCTGGCAAACCATTTGATAGTTTTGGTTCCAAAACCATAGTACGCGAGTTTAGAGAGCAGAAGCGAAATGTTAATGGTGTCGAAAGCTCGAGAGAAATCTAAAAGGACAAGTACTGATGCGCTTCCTTCGTCTTGTGCTGTGAGAATATTATCAATAACATCTAGCAAAGCCGTGGCCGTGCTGCGCGCCCTACGAAATCCAGACTGTCTATTGGGTAAGATATTATTGGCTTCTAAGAATTCAGTTACTTGCTTGCAAACTATTTTTCCAAGATTTTGGATGCGAAGCACAAAATACTAATTGGCCTGAGGTCATTTACATCAGTTGGCTCTGAAATTTTGGGTACTGGTCTGACAATCGCAGATTTCCAACTATTAGGGAACAAGCTTGAGTCTATGGATTGATTAATTATAGTAGTGATTAAATTTAGCGTAGTTGGTAAAGTCAGTTCAAGCATATCTAGCGTAATGCCATCAGTGCCTATTGCATTACTTTTAAAAGATTTGACTGCCTTTAAAACAGCGAATTCGTCCACTGCTCTTAATTCGAATGTAGCTGATCCGTATCTATGAAATTCGTAATATGTTAGACTGGCCATGGTAACGCCTTTCCCCGCGGGAAAAGTGAGGAAGTGATTATTAATCTGATCAGGATTATTTAAATGTATTGGCAATTCGTTACGCTTCTTAAAATCTACAATGTTACGTTTGATATTTGTCCAAAGAATTCGGGGATTATTTTGATTATTATTTATATTTGCCTGATAGAAGGCTGACTTTTCAGTGAAAAGAGCTTTGTCAACTAAACTCTTAAGGTCTTTGTAGTACCGCTTGTGCGCATCTAGACCGGTCCGGCGGCTTCTGAGGTGCGCTTCATCACGAAGTCGCATCATCTCTTTCACGGTGTGAGTAATCCATGGGTAGCATTTATTTTTTATGATAGTTTTTTCAAAGGCGCATGCAGTTCAAAAAGATGCAAAACGGACATGTTAAAGTACCAGAGAGTGTCGTTGACGTTGTCGCACACTAAGCGGTCCCAGCGTATAGATTTAAGGTCCTCGTTGAACCTCTGCAAGTCAATGTCCTTAAGCGGTCGATACACTACCCACTCTGAGGCAGGCTTATCCTTTCTAATATTGATTTCACAAGTTATGAATGCATGGCTGCCTAGATCGGGAATAAAGTTTACTGTTACATGATTTATTTTAGTATTAGAGCATAATAGATCTATCAGAGTTTCCGAGTGACTTGTAAAGTGGGTGGGTTGATTGACAAACTGAGAGAGATGTAAAGAGGTAAGAAAATCCGATAATTTAGTAGTGTTCGAATCAGAATCATGTAAAGTGTTTATATTGAAATCACCCAGCAATATAATTCGGTCATATGACGATATCGAACATATAGATTCAGTGAGCGCATCAAGAAAAAGGTCCACGCTCTGCCATGGGGGCCGGTACGCGGTTCCTATTGCAATTTTACTGCCATTCACCGTGATGCCGATCCACATTTGCTCGACTAACGGAGCCACAGGTGTCGTCAGTACTCGTGAGTGAATATCTTTAGTAATGTAAAATCCAACGCCGCCGCCGCGCGCGCGCCGGCCCGCCGGCCGCGGCGAGTGCCGCAGTCGGTAGCCGGACGGCGCGGGGGCGCGCGCTTCCTCTCCCGCGCGCAGCCATGTCTCGTTAATTGCGAGTATATCCACCGGATAACGATTTAAGGCTACTAAAAACTCGTCATGGCGGGTCCCGAGGGAACCAGCATTAAATAATCCTAATTTTAAATGTTTTATTTTCAAGACGAATTACATAAGAAAACACGAGCTGACAGGACAAACAGCTTTCAAGCAGTTCCTTTAGAACTGTCATATGGCGGCGTTCAATGGTTGAGAGCAAGAGGAGTTTCATATAGGTACGGTCGGCTCTAACAATATGTATACGATTTTGATCCTTGTACCCTTGACATACGTTCCGAAATGTATACATATTATTAGACGTGACTGAATAACTTAATAATTGTAACGTCAGCGTCGTGATGCTTCGATAATGATTATAATACTTGTTTATAAATAGAACACAATAAAAAATGTATAATAATGAAAAAATATTTATTTTATAGTATATATTATGTGGACATAAGGCATGCGTAAAAAGTTTTATGGGGATGAAACGACTGTTTAGATTTAGATTTATATATAAGTACATGCAAGAAATGAGTACCTAGATGAATACATGCAAAGTTCTTACTATATATAAATAACAGAACACTAAAATGGCTAGGAGAAATATTACTACTACTTTGTTGATTGGACATAGTAATTTGTACTTCTAAGATTGTTTTTTATTACAGACAGTGGTTATAAAAATAATCAATAAACAGATAAATCCGCTGAGTAGTAATAATAAACGACAAAATACACTTGAGATTATTACAAGCATAAAAATTACGCATAGGTAGTATTTTATTTGGAGCGAACTTATTCGTGTCCAAAAACCCGAACTATGTCGGTTTCCGACCTAATTTTCTGCACGGAACAACCAGCATCGCGTCTTACAAAGATGGAGCCACGATTAGTCCAGGGTGCTCGCCACTGTAGGCGCCGGGCCTCCATCCGAGTTTTGTAGAACAATTGTCGGTTCGCAGAAGTGAGACGCTCATTAATATAAACTCGAACAGGCTTGCCCATGAAGCCGAAACCTGCTGTATCAATAGCACGGCGGACACGGGCCGCACGGAGTAGCTGGTCCCGCTGGTCACGCCGTACGAACCGCACGACGAGCGGCCGCGGAGTCACGCGGCCCGGTGTACGGCCTTCCAACTCCAAAAAGGAGCTTTCTCCTGTCGCGGTCTCCTCGGGCAGCATGCTGGACTCGTGTACCGCGGAGGAACCAGCACTACTCTGCGCTTTCTGGTCCAGGATATGACGGCGAACACCCACTCGCGTAACACTCATCACGTCGTTTTCCGAAACAGCTACACCTACTTTTTGTCCTATGAGTGTAATGAGATGTAACTTGTTTTCGTTAGTTAGTTCCGGTAGCCCTGTAATTTCAAGGTCATTTACGAGTAACTCCTGATCACGCTGATTTATTTGACACTTAAGTTTTTCTACCTCAGCGTCCAACTTATTGCTTTGTCTATCACTCATGTTGTCACTCAGCCGAGTTTCCAAGGACGAAATGCGCTCATCAAATGAGGTTAATCGCGAAGAGATTGACTCCAGCTTATCTGTAAGTTTGTCCAGCCGCGCAAAAAACTTGTCAGAAAAATTATTGAGCGCTGACATAACATAGGTCTCCATAGTCAACCTGAAGCCGTCCTGTATCTGCTGTGTTATGTTAATGGGAACATTTGAAAGGTCTTCTAACATATGATCTGTCGGTGTAGGTATAGTCACAGTTGGCGAGGCCGGTTTGCTCGATTTTTTACGATGCGTCACATTGGGATCACAGACGTAGTTCAGGTGTGGGACAACCAGTGCCCGCGCAGGGGAATTCTGATTGTCGGTTTTGGGTGCGTTGCTCCGACACTTAGGGCAGGTCCAATTGTCCTTGGTGTAGGTTTCCAAATTTCGAAAGTACTTTTCAGCCATATTGAGGCAGTCCAGCTCATATTTAAGTGGACATTTACTACAATTCAAATAACGGTCGTCCAAAATATCAATTTGGCAACCGGCACACACAAATTTGTCGTTAACACTCATAGTTAAGATAATAAAAATACGAAACGCTAAATCCCACGAGCCGCCGAAGTATAATAATCACAGTCTAGCGAGTTGAAGCGGTAACAACGGTAACCGGTTCACGCACAGAGCACCAACTGTCAATTTCACTGAATGTTATTTTCAATTTTGATCTAGATATACTTGATTTTAAGTGCTTAAAATAGCTCCACCTCACTTTGGAACTGTATAATCTTAAGTGAATTATACCACACAGAGAAATATAAACTTTTTCAATATATTTACAATTAATTCACGGAACGGTCGAGAATGACGTTCGCACGGTCGCTGTTCCGATCTACCCTCCGTTTAAGCTTACCTCCGTTCCGTTTAAGTTACAATGTTTATTCAATTTAAATTGCAGCAATATTAAAGACTCATTTTAGTAACTCGATATTTTTATGACGTTCTATTGCAGTAAGTTCACATACATAAATTGAATTTTAGGCTAGGTGCTCACAAAACGGTACCTATCATAAAAGAAATAACTTTCTCCCCACACTAGCTTGTAAAACGCTCTCGTTTATCCTTTAAAAGGAGCGGGTATAAAAGCATTTTGATCACTGCAGAGTAATGTAATGACTTTGGAGCGTAGTGCGGAAAAAAAAAACAAAACGTTAAATGCTCAGAAATGAGTCATTCTACATTTACTCGTCTATAAACTAATCTAACCATGATTTGAATTTCTTTTTCGACACAATGATAAACCGTTCAGGGGGGCGATTTTTGAATTTCTATCGCACGAATTCAAATTCGAATGTCAAAAGGGGTTTGGGTAAAGTTGGCGTCGTTTTTAAATTTTGGCGGCCACTCATGAAAGTGGTAAATTTGAAAAGAGCAATTTAAAATAAACTTATTTTATTATGGAGTGCACATAGCTAAATTATATCGGAGCTGAGATATCATACTTTAAAGTTTTATAGTAAAGACTCATATTTATTTTTGAAATGCATCGGAATGAGGTAAAGCTACTATTGTGTATGCTACGTAAAACCTAACCTTAACTCATAAAGTAACCTTAGACATAAGGTTCTTTTTTGGTCAGTGATTATTTAGAGATAGTTCCTTTTTTCTTTAACACGGCGATTTTATGACGGATGTCGATGAACGTTCTATTGAACGTAATTATGTCAAAGGTTTTATATCGCATTTTAAACAACAAATAAAAGTATTCATATTTTTACACTTTATGCGTGTTTTTTCAGGTATATAAATAAATATAGAAAGCGAATTGTATGTTTTCGGGTAGGTAACTAATCAATTAATTGATTATCCGACCAAATCAAATACCGCTTGGACCTGTCACTGAAGTTCACTGAACGTAATTGAGGTCATACAAAAACCCAATTTTCTAGATTTCTGCGACCAAAATCCCGATTGCATCGATCCGTGGCTTTTAAGAGGCAGAATACAATCGCGGCACTCAAACAGAAGACAGTATTTTGTTTATGTTGCTGTAGATGGTGGATTACAAGGCTCAGAGACAATATTAGGACATTGTTCATGTGTTGTTGGGAAGAGGACCTTGTAGGCCTGTTGCGCACATGTAATGTCAATTATAAATGGTTCTTGGGATGGGGTAGGTATCAAGAACATCTTGATCCCCGGCACAGTTTTTAGAGAGAGTGATTCGCCAAGATAATATTGAGAATGAAGTTTACGACGAGCCAAAAAATGTGTAAAAATGTAATTCAACGTAATACTAAAAATTACAAATGACGTTATCTGGGAAAAGGGACATTATTGTCATTGGCGCTTACGGCATTATGAGCCATGTTTGTATACAAATACGACGTCACCGGACGTAAGAGCCATCGACAATAAGGCCCCTTATCCCAAATAATGTCACATATGTTGTGTTGTATACATAAGAAAGCATTAGTAACAATTCCAATCTAAAAACTAATCTAATTAGGTACATTTCCCACTTGGAAAAATGTCAAAACATTTTGCATGTGTGCATCACACCTGTGTTTCCTTATGGTGAAGTCAGAGGGTGAACCGTCTATTGAAACCATTTTGCTACATTTTTATTGTTCACTAAACCGACAGCATAAAAATCGCATAAGAAAATACAGTTGCATTTTCATATACCATATGTCTTCTTTTTTTAAGTCGGTTAAATTTACTATTATACTTTCAGGGCAATATCCTTGTATCTTTGTTAGTAGTATTATCGAGTTAAATAAGCCTGTAGTCATCTAAGCTGTCTCCTAAACCTGTCTTAGTTAGATATATTCACTGGTCCAATATCATTGTTTGAAGGGCCATATCTTGGCTCCGATATTACTTACGGCAAAACTTATTTTGTAAATAAGCTAGTCTAAGGTAGCACTATAAAATAGTAGTAACATAAACGATGGCCGCTGAAAAAAAAAATGACGCCATTAGTCCATACAAAAATACCCAAACCCCTTTTTCACGAATATTTTCGAATGAAGCTAATATACCCTATTTTTGAAAGTCGCTTTCGAAAAGCTAGAGATTGGTAATTGATATCTTAGCGACACGTTGCACGCAGAAAGTCGATATTTATCGGTTTTTTTAATTTAATGTAATAAAGCTAAATTATGGCACACTGACGTCGGAATTTATATTCCAGCTAAAAATAGTAATTAATTATAACATATTAAGCATTATTTAACGGTTTTTAGTATAAAAAATACATGTACTGCTAGTGAATCGGAGCGTTTAGTCTACGATCAATGTTATTATAATCTATGGTGCACACAAACAAACATCAACAGAGGCCCTACCGCGAACCACGAACGAAGTGTTGCCTATATCACACTTGCCTACGAATTCACAACTATGAGAGAGAGCCAACACTTCGTTCGTGGTTCGCGGTAGGATCTCAGTTGACAGACTTGACAGTGACACTTTATTGGATTGGAGTATCTACGTACTTATCCAATTTCTATTAATATAATTGAATACGAATGGTCAACCGCAGTCGTTTTTGAAGTTTCTATCACTCGAATCTCAAAAATAGCATTTCATCGTATTTATTCATTTTCGAATGAAAGATTCGAGCGTTCGAATCTCAAAAATCGCCCCACAGGAAAGTCTAAGGTACCTACGAAAACAATAATATTATTAATTAAATAGGCAATGTATTTTTCTTTTTCCAAATTTTGTTTTCGATCAATCTATTTGTTTTTTTGTTGTTTGTAACCTACATCTGGATTTAATTTTTGAACTGAATATTACAGTACACATATCAGAAAGTCTGTATAGCTTAAGAGCGGCCGCACACCTGTAAGTTCTTACGTAAGTTGTAGAGACGAAGCTTTACTAAGGAGCGAGAGGTGAATATCACTATCTCATTCCTTAGTATAGCTCTGTCAACTTACATACAAACTACAACTTACGTAAGAACTTACAGGTGTACGGCCGCTCTTAAGCTGTACAGACTTTTAGATACGTGTAATGTAATATTCAGTTCAAAAATTAAATCCAGATGTAGGTTACAAATAACAAGCAAACAAAAAGATTGAACAAAACAAAATTTGGAAAAAGAAGAAAACATTGCCTATTAATATTATCTAACTTAACTATTTTTTATAATGCATGTTAGCTGTTAATTATTCATTTTATAGTTTGTAGTGCTAGATGTTGGGTTGTTTATGTACCTACAGTATTCCTGTACACATCTAAATAAATATTTTTCAGAGCAAAGGAATTCTGTAATTAGTTATATTTAAGTGGAAACTGTTGTGGCCTATGAGTTATTTTATGTCTATTCTTTTGTACTATAATGTGCTGTATGTTTACCGAATAAAGAAAAAAAAAATCAAGGAAATATACGAATAAAACCTAATTAAAAAAAAATCTACCTTTACTATAAATATTGAAATAGTTATTTGTTTTACTAGGGAGCAAAGTGATTGTTTAACTCTCGTGCAAATATTGAAACCCGAGCAAGCGAAAGATTCCAGAATTTGAACCACGAGCGCAGCGAGTGGTTCATTAAATGGAATCTTGAGCGATGCGAGGGTTTTAAGGCACGAGAGTTGAACAAGCTTTGCTGCCGAGTGAAACACAACATTTTTCACCACACTAAAGCGAGGAAACATGCGAAATAAAACTCAAAAATTTATTTGCAATTCCTCAACTTCCAAAAAATAAACAAATCAACAAATAATAAAACAATAACCTCAAATATTTATCTTGGCGTGGCAATGCTTAAAAATTCAGGATAATTCAAAAATGAGACTTATGTAGTTATTGGCGATATTTCTGTGATTTTCGGAATTATCCCACTTTCGCATCTCGCAATTACCCCAAAGCCACTTAAGTATGTTAAACTAAGATTGAATAATGAAAGAAAACAAAACACGACCAAACTCGTTTAAATTCTAAAAGAAAAAATATTCGGATGCGTTCTGTTTGCATAGTGTCAACACTTTCATTTTCCTATAATTAAAAGCCTTTTACAACAAAATGTGGTATTTAATTTGGATTTTAGCATATTGAATATAATACATATTATGAAAGGTTCATGTGTATGAATCTGTTTGAAACTATTGAGTTTTCGAACGTACTGTCTAGTTCAAACGTCAAAAAGCTTATTTCACTCTCAGGCCGTATAAGTTATTGCCTTAGTCTATCCAGAAGATTTAAAAAAAAAAATACTTTAACCTCGTCTAAAATTACTTTAACTATCTTTAGAGATTAAAACACAGTTTTGCGCTCTGAAATTGAAGGACAAACAGCGTGTTTACGAGCAGTGTGGTGAAAAAAATATTTCAAATATGAGCCGACAGCAGCTGCATAATATTATATCAATTAAGGAAAAAACATTTATTAGTGTTAAAATACCTTAGTGACATAGTTAACTGATGTAAAATAAATATGTATATTAGTTAGTTACTTTTTAGATACTTAATAGAATTAGGGATGAAATAAAGTCTATAACTAAAAATTCCATTTCATGTAGAAGTGCAGGGTCAATAAGGGCCTTTTTTCACAAAAACTTGTATCTTTAGAAGCATAAAGCTGACGAATCTACGGCACATTAATTTACGTGGAATCACAAGACAGGAACGAAGAATTTCAATTTCGCGCGCCATCGGCCCGGAACGCGGTTTTTGCCGGCGCTTAATCCAAGGCGGTAACAAATTATGATCCTAATCTGAATCTCAGGTCGAATCTATTTTCAGCATGTTTTAAAACATAATAAATTTCTCTTAAGATGGTATTGTTATACAAAAAATAATTATGCAATATAAGGTAAGTCATTTTATTATTAGAGTTGTGTTTGATATTTAACACAACAGAGACAGGTTGTGGTAGACACACGTCTTTGAGTGGCTTAAGGTTGTAGTACCTTCGAAACATTAAGTACAGATGTCGCTAGTGATTAGCTTCACAATACCATTGACTAAATTCGCTGTGATTGACGGAAGGTCGTCTGGTGTAATTGGGAGCACGTTGGACCGGCAATCCAGAGGAAGCGGGTTCGAAGCCCGTGACAACCAGAGTCTTTCGCAGTTGATTTCTATGGTAAGCACATCTGTTACGATATTGTGGGATTTAACTAAATGTAAACGCAGTATCTTTTTATTGAAAATGTATTTTAGCAAATATAATATGATAAAACAAGGAAATATAGTGATTTACATTTATTAGATTCATTAAGTTACGTAAGGTGGGGTAAGAAAACGTTTTTTTTTTAAATGGGGTAAGACCACAGAATTAGATTTGGATACAAGAAATTCATTCATTTGTATGGCGGCCGAGCGTGTCAGATTTTGTATTGAAGTTGTTACTTGCCTATGATTTTAAATATGTCTCAGGCCCTGAGTACTCATATTTTTTTGTGTTGTTGCAATGAATATTACTTAAGAAGGCATTATTAATGTTTTTGTTCACTTCAACTTACAAAATTTGACACCCGAAAGCTGCAAGCTGCGATTAAAGACGGACAACTCAGTAGATTTTACTGAGTTCATTTGACACGCTAAGTAGATACGTTTGCTTGATCTATGGTATATATGACATCTGTGGGTAAGACAAAAAATCGCCCTTCTGGCACAACTTCGGCCGGTAGTATTTCGTCTTACCCAAAAAAAAACCGTTTCATCTGACCCCACCTTATCTTACCTAGTTTGGATTTTTAAATGCATTTTTCAATAAAAAGATACTGCAAGATTGTTTACATTTATTTAAATACCTAACCGAATAGAGTGTAGTATGATAATACATTACAACATCGAATTTAAAAAAATATTGAAACTTAATATGTTGTTTGTGGAACCCTTGTATGTATTTGTTTCTTTTCAAAAATAAAGGAGTGTCTCCTTTAAGTGAAATGAGCTGGCTTAAGGATTTAAGGTGGTTTTCCTCCAGGGCCTGAGTTTGATTTCCACACTGTATATATTATTGTGACATCTATAGAGTTATTAATAAATTAAATTGTATTTTATTAATGTAAATTGAACATGGCCTGATAAAAAATAATTCTGCTGTAAAAATACCAATTTTTTGTGTTCTGACGATCTCAATGTGTAGTCATATTTTTATCATGAAAACTATGTAAATACGATTGAGAAATAAATTAATCTGAATCTGAATCTGTAGGCAGAAGGTCAAACACGTCAATTATAATTCTAAAAATGACAATTTCTAGTAATTCTAGGCAATTTCAAGAATGTTCCGCCACTTGTACAATGTACATTCCTAGTAAGAACTTCACACCTATTTAATAACATCTACATCGTCACAAGTCAAAGCGTATAGAACCATTGAAGCGTATAATTGCATGTATCCAATTAGAAGCCAATTATGGTCACGGGTCATTGGCCTCAGTTCGTGACAAGTTTGTCGCTAGGTGGATATTTGGCTTCTGACTGGTTAAGACCTCCAAGTTATTTATTTGCCAATTATTATTGCAGCATGTTTATATTTTATTTAACGATACCTATACATCATCATTATCATCATCATCAGCCTATGCTAGTCCACTGCTGGACGTAGACCTCTCCTATTAACTATGCGTATAGAGTGTATAGACGCTAAAGGAGGTAAATGCCCATAATCGCTACGCTGGGTAAGCGGATTGGCGATCGCAGTAATGTGTCCACTATGATGACGCTGCTGCCCATCATCAATATCTTATCAAATAATAGTCAGTGACACTTCAATCCCTTAGTCGACTCTTAGGACATCCGCAGGAGGAGTTGGGGTGGTGACTAATATATTCTTACTGCCATCACCACACGGCCTACCTATACAAGGAAAAGTAAAAGGTGTTTTTTCATTACTGTAGCCGATGCCGATGATCGTAATCATCGTATTATGTAAGGGATGTTTCTTTACCTCCATACAATAGATGTACAGTCGAGTGCATTAATATATAGACACATTTGTAAGGGATCAGTATGGAAAAGTCTATATACAAAGTGTTCCACGAGCCACTGAAAACCTTGAATGGGGTGATTTGGTAGGTTAAACTGAATAACTTTTACTATGGAGCTTACCCAGAAATCTCAAAAAAAATTGCCTTTTTCATATAAAATGTCGTGATCAATCGGTCAAAATGTATGTAAAAGACAATTTTTTTTTAGATTTCGTGATGATTCGTGGCCCCATATTAAAAGTTGTTCAGTATAGCCTACTAAATCACCCCGTTCAAGGTTTTCAGTGGCTCGTGGAACACCCTGTATATTAATGCCCTTGACTGTACCTACATAGTACAAACAGCAACAGACTTCAGAAGTAGGAAATATTGCATGAAAGAGAATTACACTTCAACGCGATGAACGCGTATGAATGTGTGTGCCCTACGAAGATCATACGCTATAGGTAAGCTAGGCGGGCAAAAAGAGTTTTGAGACAGTATTTTTTCTTTTCTGTTTGATTCAATGTCATTAATGTCATTATTGACATTAAATGCCGTAAGTATATTGAATTTGTGGATACGTATTAATGTCCGTTTAAAGACAATCTGTCCGAAAGTGGTCCGAAAGGTAAAATATATTTTTCACACCACCTATTCGAAAACGGGTCTTTTCTTCCCTGCTAGGAGGGATCAAAGTGGCACTTTTCTGTTCAAGGACTTTCTATTGCCAGCCTACAAAATACAATGAAATATGAATATAAACAGTACGTTCATAATTGA
Organism: Thaumatotibia leucotreta; assembly: GCA_025490895.1. Classification (NCBI taxonomy): domain Eukaryota; kingdom Metazoa; phylum Arthropoda; class Insecta; order Lepidoptera; family Tortricidae; genus Thaumatotibia; species Thaumatotibia leucotreta. The sequence continues at coordinate 15,138 of JALPQI010005103.1, read as the reverse complement.
TAAAAATTTCTTCAGAATCGATTATAGGTATGCATAAATATTAAATATGTGATATCTTTTATTTTTCTCATAGGTGGTGTGAAAAGCAGTATGTGTCACGCGTTATCAAAATTATTTCGTCTTTGGCGTTAACGCTTGAATCCTTCATTACGCTCAGGATTCCACTTTAGAATCCCTCCCTACGGTCGAGATTCAATTGTGGAATGCGTCGCTCCATACAGGATTCAATATACGCGCACGCCGGAAATATACCATTTTGATCCCTTGTGACACAATCTACTATTTAACAAATTCACACGTCTTAATACAATAAATCCTTTGCCTTTTCAGACTACAGTGACAAAGGCACGTCACACATAACGTTAATTAACTTGAAGTTGATAAGTATATAAATATATTTTTCACCACACTGCTCGTAAACACGCAGTTTGTCCTTCAATTTCAGAGCGCAAAACTGCGTTTTAATCTCTAGAGGTTAAAGTAATTTTTTTTTAATCTTCTGGATAGACGAGAGCAATAACTTATACGGCCTGAGAGTACAATAAGCTTTCTGACGTTTAAACTAGTCAGTACGTTCGAAAACTCAATAGTTTCAAACATATTCATACACATGAACCTTTCATAATATTATATTCAATATGCTAAAATCCAAATTAAGTACCAAAAAAAAAAAAATTAAATACCACATTTTGTTGTAAGGCTTTTAATTAAAAGTTCTAAAAATACGACAAATTAAAACAATACGAAAATGAAAGTATTGACACTATGCAAATTTCAGAACGCATCCGAATATTTTTTTCTTTTAAAATTTAAACGAGTTCGGTCGTGTTTTGTTTTCTTTCACTCTTAATTTTCAAGCTTGAAATTCGCGAGAAAGTGGGATAATTCCGAAAATCACAGAAAAATCGCCAATAAATCATTTTCTGAAATTACCAATTTGACACTGGTAACTATGAAAATCTCTGTAAATAGTCACCTCAAAGCTTCGAATAATTTTGATTTTCAAGAAATTATTCTTTTAATTATTCAATTAATCAAAGGAGTCATATCCATATTATTGCGAACAACGACGCACATTTTTCCGATCTCTGATTATACTCTAGCGTGAAAAAGAAACACAAGTGCGGATTTTTTTAAATACTGTTTCAAGATAGCAACTTAAAGCGTGACAAAGTGGTATGAAACAAGACAACGAAAATAATTTTGACCCATTTGCCATATCATTATTCGTAGCAAAGTATACGCCGTAGCCCTTCAGTGGAAGCATGCTAACGACGTAGCACGCCAAGCGTAGCACCTGAAGAATCTTGACTTCGGTTTTCACCTCAGTCGTCGGTGAACTTGTTTTTTTTTTACCAACGAACCACTTAGGACGTTCTGAATTGGCCGCTGAATACATCTTGCTTATTAAGGTCATCATGGCGACGTTTTAACGTAACCATAGATTAAAATCCTTCCCTAACTCCTCCTCCGGATGTCGTAACAGTCGACTAAAGGATTGCAGTGTCACTGACCATTATTTGATAAAAGATTGATAATGGGCAGCAGCGTCATCATAGTGGACACATTACTGCAATCGCCAATCCGCTTGCCCAGCGTGGCGATTATGGGCATTTACCTCTTAATACGTCTATACGCATAGTTAATAGGAGAGGATTACGTCCAGCAGTGGACTACCAAAGGCTGATGATGTGATGTGTATGGAGGTACGTTTATAATTTAATGAAAATCATCAAAAGTGGATGTCGGAATTTAGTGTAAATCACACATTGAAATAGTTTTGCTTATGAGCCATATTTTGTTGTTTGCATATGAATATAGACGCATTAGGAGGTAAATGCCCATAATCGCCACGCTGGGCAAGCGGATTGGCGATCGCAGTAGTGTGTCCACTATGGAGGCGCTGCCGACCGTCATCAATCTTCAATTCATAAATTTATTTATTATTTATTTATTGAAAAAAAGTTTACATGATATTACAGCAGAACACCAATGCGTCGTGAAACTAAAATTATACAATTAATAAAAAAATAGGCTGATGGTGTGTGTGTATGTATGTAACTTACATATTACGACTCATTAAGATCGATAACGAAAACACAAAATAAATCAAATATGGATATCAAACTCCGTATCTAAGAAACCCAACAAAAACTTCCCGCGGCATGCGTATACGTAATATTCAAATTACCTTGTACCAAAACAATGTCCTAAAAATATCTAAAACATAATATGTAGCTGTGCACATGGAAAGGTACCTAGTCACGGCATTTAGTTACGGAGTTACATGAGTTTTTGTCGAAGCGGGTGAAAAACTGCCAAAATGGGTTTGTGCTATAATTGGGTTATTTACATCCTAAGGAACACGTGTGAACAAGAATATCAGTAAAATTATGTTTTTTTAGTATATATCTCCGACCGTGAAGTTTAGTACTCAGGGTACCTTGTCACGCCATGTCTTAAAAGCGTTTAAAATTTGAATAATTTTGTCAATATTTCCGTCGCGGGTAGTCAAATGCCTCTTTCTAAGATAGATCGGCCTATAGCAAAATGATTTAAATGATAAAACCAATAAAATGTATTAAATGTTTTTTTATAAGAAGACATTAAACTTATTTACATAACTCTTGTATTGAACGTAGAATCATAACTATTTATATTAATACTGAGGTTAGAGTGAGGGAAAATACCGATTCAGTATATTTGTCCTACTAAAACCACACCAAGGTCGCGTAACGAGGTGTTTTTCTATTAATATAGGTAATAATTTTATTGTTGATCTCGAATTTAGTCAATGAAAACTTGAGCAGTGATTTTAGTTGTTTGAAGTATTTCATTAATATAATGACATTCGCCGTTGGGGCGGGAAGGTTCTTGAGTGGCGGCCACGTACCGGAAGGCGTAGCGTGGGTAGGCCCCCCACAAGGTGGACCTGGTAAAGGTCGCAGGAGTCCGCTGGATGCGGGTGGCGCAGGACCGGTCATTGTGGCAATCTTTGGGGGAGGCCTATGTTCAGCAGTGAACGTCTTTCGGCTGATATGATGATGATAATATTGATCAAACTTCACTTCATCACTTCACTTCACTTTCACTTTGTCACTTTCATTCTAAAGGTGTATGTTTAATAGGAATGAAATTTATGTTTTTTTATGTTTGTTACCTCATTTTAAGTCTTGTAAAAATAATCCGGCGATCCACGTCACCCGTGTACAGATGTAAGCTCTGAAATGGAATTCGAGATCAAAAATGTAAACAATCTATGACAATGACATGACATTACAAAGTCAATCTTAAAGTGACATTCCAGGGGTATAAAACGTTTTATATCGAATGTAGTTTTTGACACCTTTGTAAATTAACGTCGCATTTTGAGATTGTTTTTTTATTTTATTTTGTTTAACACTTCACTTACAACTATCCTTACAGGTACTAAACCTAAGACAATGTTTTATGCGTAGATGTAGATACGCGAAAGTCAAAGTATGTTCGATACACAAAGTATCACAATCGTGAACATATTTTTGGATAAGACAATAAAAAACATACATCTGAGTGTCGACGGTTCCTGATTACAAAAATAAAACCTAGAAAATTTGCTAGAATGATGTAAATAGTCAACATAATCAATGTTTGAAAACGAATGTCGTGTTACTTTAATCTTTAGGATAGTCGGGGAATGAATTTCAGTCTTCATCTTTGTTACGATCGAATCCATTTCGATTAAAATAGGTATGAAAATTATTGATTTGTAGGTACCTAAAAATACTAAAATCTGTATACTTTGTAATGCTAAATTTTAGGAGTAAAAATTCATAAAACAGTCATTTGGTGCACCCTCTTGTTTTGATTTTTGAAGTACATACATAGTTATAAATGCGAACCCTCTTAAATGGTTCTTAGTGTAGTTACCGTATTAAATTACGAATAAACTAGTTATTGTTATAACGTCGAACCAAATGTTTAAGATTTCTTATCATTGCCAGTAGTATAAATTAAATACCTTACATTATATTAAAAGTAGCGAAATATATCATTTAAAAAATTATATATTTCGCTTAATGATTTGTATTAAAACTTTGTAAAATATTTAAAAATTCTGCGTACCGTCAGTGACCGTAAATACGCATTTTTTATAAGTATTTGAATGATTTTAGATTACCCCCCTCTCGTGATTATTTTTTTGTGGTGTTCCATTCCATTTGTTTACATTTTTGATCTCCAATTCGATTTCACACCTTAGTGAGAAATGACTTGCCTTCGGAAACGTTCGTCAACGTCATGCTGTTTCAGTCTATCTCAGTGAGACTGCCAGTAATAGCTAGCTGTCATGCTACTTCAGTCAGACTCGGTGACACTGCCTGAAAAACATGTGTTTACGAACGTTTCCGAAGGCAAGTAATTTCTCACTACACCTGTACCCCGCGTGACCCGTATTACACCGTAAACAGGTTCGTTTGGCTTCATTAGAACAGATGGCGTCATTTGACGCCGTAATGACTGTGATTTGATTGCCTCATTTGTTGAGGCATCACACTGACGCCAGACGTCGTATACAGGGTGTTCGGGATTTTAATAGTGTATTTCTTAGTTGGTTAATTTATTTTCAAAACTGTACAATTTATAAACATAAATTAAATCTAAGTAATCTAGTTAACCTAACCTATATCTAAGATTGGCCCTTATGGCATTATACCGAGGATGCTGGCTGCATTTCCTCGCTGAATCGCAATACTGATACGTTGTGCGACGAAGTCGCCAGCTCTTCGGTCTTTAGTTACGTCAACCATACCCTATCGCCAACCGATCTGAAGAAGCATCCACGAGTTCGCGTTTTGCATTTATAATATTTACTTCATCTTCTAAAGAAGCTTATCGTTTAACAAAGAGCTTATTACTACGTATAGCCATCAGAAATATGTATACTCTTCGTGCTCATAAATAAAGAAGCGTGTACCGTAACGAATTAGCAATAGAGTCGTGTTCCCAAATTTATGATAGCTTATTCGCTCTCATGTATATGATGTCGATTGTACTTATCTGATAATACGATCTACACAGCTATCGCAAAATGGAATCGACCTGTTCCCTCCTTATCGTACTTACATATGGATTAACGAGTGCGAGAGAGACGATTGTGGTAGACCTTCAGTTGAGCAGGTGCTGCGGAGAGAAGATTTATATCTTCAAGGGGATTCGTATCACGATGCCTTTGAATAAACCCATTGATCTCGTTCTTAATCTTATAAATCTTGCGTTTTGTGTTTAGGGAAAATTTAAATATTTTTCGCAGTAGATTTTCAAAATGAAATAAAAAAAGTAGGTATGCTTTATTCAAGAAAATAAAAAATCGGCCAAGTGCGAGTCGGACTCGCGCGCGAAGGGTTCCGTACCATTATCAATTTATTATTAAAAAAATATAAACCTACCTCAAAAACTATAGGAGATAATTTAATCAAACCAAAAATCGTTGATAGAGTTTATTAATGTGCATAACATATATTTTTTTAGAATTTTATATCGCGTAGTTTAAAAAATAGAGGGGGGACACATTTTTCAGACTTTGAGAGCTGATATCGACTTTGAGAGCGAATGCTCATTCTACCCCCACTCTATGGAATCAAGGAATTTCGACGAATTACGTTTTGTGTAACGAACGAATTTCGTAGAATGGGGGATAGAATGAGCATTCGCGCGTTTGGTTTAAATCTAACTTTAGCTAGACCGACGTAGAGCATTCTGGGATTCAGTCTAAGTGTACTTATTTCTTATTACTTTTAAAAGTTGGCATGACAGACATGATTTATTCAGATTCATCATCAGCCTGTGATAGTCCACTGCTGGACGTAGGCCTCTCCTATTAAGTATGCCCATCATCAATCTTTTGTCAAATAGTGGCCAGTGACACTTCAATCCCTTAGTCGACACTTACGACACCCGCAGGAGGAGTTGGGGTGGTGACAAATGTATTCTTACTGCCGTCACCACACGGCTCACGGTTCAGATTCGATTATTCAAAATTAAATTGTAATGCATTCGCTCGTTCGGTCTCCATCTTCATGCAACATATTCGGGGCATAATCGAGATATCGTAGAATATATTCTAGGGCACGTTTACTCACTTAGTTCTCACGTAAATTATATGTAACTAGATAAGCTATGACATTATCTTTTTGCCCTTAACCTTTTAAACTCCAGTCTGGAGAAGACAACTGAAAATGACATTGTGGAATATGCCAGACGCATTACAATGCGTAGCTGCGCCAGGTGCCTGATATATTCCACTAAAGTAACATCACACTTTAGATAGAGCATTACTTTTTTAAGCGACTTCAAAAAAAGGAGGAGTTTCACAATTCGACTGATTTTTGTTGTTGTTTATATGTTTCAGGTCGAGTTACCGCTGGCACGAATGGAATGAATGAAATGAATGGCATCTATCATTGTGTATGCGGCCGTGCTATACCAACCTGTATCTACTGTCATTTTGACATCACATAGATACCTTCTGTCACTCACTCGATCCATTCGTGCCAACTTTGGTGAATGTACCTGTACCCGATATCTGCGATAATAGTGAACCGTTTTTTTTTGTGATCGATCGTCTATAACTCTGAGATGGTCCCGTTGGCATCAAGTTGGGGTCTGATGATGGGATCTTGGAGAAATCGAGGGATCTCTTCGAATGTTATAGGTACATGTACGGCGTTTTTGGTAATTTTCATTGATTTACAAGAATTTTCATTCAGAAAGTAGGATTTGAGACGATTTTGGACGTAGATCTCTCATAGCGTATAGACGCATTAGGAGGGAAATGCCTATAATCGCCACGCTGGGCAAGTGGATTGGCAATCCCAGCAATGTGTCCACTATGATGACGCTGCTGCCCATCATCAATCGTCTATCAAAGAATCGTCCGTGATAATTCAATACAACACTAGTTTCTTAGAGAAATGTATTCTTTTTCACCTAAATAAGCTTCCCTTTAATTTAACGGAATTCAATAAAAACACGGTGTAAATATTAAACTATTATGACTAACTTTCGTAACAGCTTTAAGTGTGGGCACTGATCATAACTTGACATTGGCAACGTTTGTTAACTTACCAAGCCGCTAATAATTGTTTGTCCCTTTTGCTCTTATGGACACATTGTTAAGACCGAAAGAGACAAACAATTATTAGCGGCTTGTTAAGTTAACAAACGTTTATGAATAATGGGGGTTAGTTAATAATATTTTTTCATTTAAAATATAGTTGAATTCAATTCCAAATTATATATATTTCGTAGGTATAATTATGAGTATGAGTATAAGTTGACTTTTATGTTAAACTCAACTCCGTGTTTCTCTAACGTACTTACCGTGCTACGAGATATCCGAACCCTGACTAGGTATGTTTTTAATTGAGTATTATAGACGATTCTTTATTATAGACATCCTTCATTATTTTTGTATTATGAATATTTTGAATTCGTTTACAATTTAATATGATATTCAGTAAAGTATTTCTTGTATCGTAAAGAAATTGACAATCACAATAAAAAATCCTAAGAAAATACCATGTATGTTACTTGTATAATGACTTTGTATAATGTGAGATGAATAAATAAACTAAACTAAACTAATCTGAACTAAAGTAAACTATGTCCATTTTTTGCAATCAATGCTATTATGCACTATCTAATTCATTTAATCTAAGGGCTAACGACATGCGTGCCTCGATTACGGTCGAGTAATCATAATTAGGTGGATAGCTCAAACTAATGATGATAGTAATCACTGCCATTAATGCAGATCCTGGTGTCTGATATCATTTTGTTGCGATCTAGAATATTCTAGAAGAGTACTTAGGTGTAGGGCGTAGGCGCAGCGTGGGTAGGCCCCCCACAAGGTGGACTGATGACCTGGTGAAGGTCGCAGGAGTCCGTTGGAAGCCGGTGGCACATGACCGGTCCACTGCTGGACGTAGGCTTCTCCTATTATCCATGCGTATCTAGACGCATTAGGAGGTAAATGCCCATAATCGCCACGCTGGGCAAGCGGATTAGCAATCTCAGTAATGTGTCCACTATGATGACGCTGCTGCCCATCATCAATCTTTTATCAAATAATGGTAAGTGACACTTAAATCCCTTAGTCGACTCTTACGCCACCCGCAGGAGGAGTTGGGGTGGTGACAAATGTATTCTTACTGCCGTCACCACACGGCCAAACAGAATAAACGTCTTAATAAAATGCATTGAAATCCAAGTATCTCAGAAAATACTGCACAACTAAATAAAATTTCAATCTTATTACCTAGACTTTAAATTGAAAATGGAATTTCAGATTATATTTCACGGGTCAAATATTTCCGCCTTCGAAGACAGTTGAAGACTTGCATATTGCAAGGTTTATGCAAATAGAATGCTCGGTACGAATGCATTTATGGATATGAAATCGAGATGGGTTTTATTATGTTTTAAGCTGCGACCATATATAACATGGACGTCTAATGCCAGCTCTAAAATGCCCCCAAACACAATTGTTCAATTGTGCCAAGATGGGCAGGACATAGCGCTTTTATTAACACCGCGCATATTCCGGCGCAACATCTTTGACAATAGTACATTGTGCATCAAGGGAGGTAAGTACGGAATCACTAACGAGAGTGTTAAAAGCCCGACGCCGTTAGGCGGAGGGCTTTTATGACTCGAGTATTCCACTTACCGACCGTGATGCATACAATGTTTTTCATCACACTTGCCAACCAAAAAATAAGTTTAAAGACAAAATATTAATTGACTGGTAGAGAATGCCTTATGGCATTAAGTCCGCCTTTTGTACATCAAGTTTTATTTTGTGCAATAAAGGTTAAATAAATAAATAAATTATTAAATGACGTACTGACATTTCTATTACCCCCTAGGGAATTTCACTTTTCTATTACTGCCGCTACGCGCGCAAGCAATGGCGAGCTTAGACAGCAAGTGTGATGAAAATGTTTATAGAATATAGCCAATCAAAACTTTGACGGACCAATCGCAACTATTTATAACTGGCGGTTTAAGTTTTTATAGGTTGATATTGAAATTTATTATCGTGATGCATTGAAGAGGGGGTGACACTTGCCAACTAAATTTCAGGACCGTTTTTGAAAGGCAATTTAGTATAGCGTGCAGCTTACATTTTTTATTTGTTCGTAGGTTTTAAGTTTTATCTTCGAGTGGCTTAAGGTTGTAGTGCCTTCGAAACATTGAGTACAGATGTCGCTAGTGGTTACTTTCACAATACCATTGACTAAATTCGCTGCGATTCACGGAAGGTCGTCTGGTGTAATTGGAAGCACGTTGGACCTGCAATTCAGAGGAATCGGGTTCGAACCCTGTGACAATCAGAGTCTTTCGCAGATGATTTTTTCTATGGTAAGCACATCTGTTACGACATTGTGGGATTGTTTTAAGAAACTAGCCATCCGTCACTCAACACAAAACACTTACACGGGTACTATACTACTATAAGAGTACGGTATAACTAACGAGAGTGTTAGAAGCCCGACGCCGTAGGCGGGAGGGCTTTTATTTACTCGAATTAATATTCCGCTTACCGACCGTAATGCATTCAATGTTTTTTTATCACGCTTGCGAACAAATAAAGAAGTTTTAAGACAATATATTATTCTATGACGTACCGATATTTCTATTACTCTCTAGGGAATTTCACTTTTCTATTACTCCCGCATGCAAGCAATGGCGCGATTAGACAGCAAGTGTGATGAAAAAATATGTAAATGTAAACCAGCCTAAAATCTAGCATTATTTCATAATCACGTATTTATACAACACAGTCTTAGTTTATCATAATATATCATCAACGTTAACTTTGAGTTACTGTCACATTTCTAAGGTAGCTTTTTAAGGTTCCGTAGCAAAATTGCCAAAAATAGCAAAAACGGAACCCTTATAGTTTCGCCATGTCCGTCTGTCCGTCTGTCCGCAGCGTAGCTCAGTGGCCGTTGATACTAGAAATCTACAATTCGGTACAGGTATACATATTAATCATGCCAACAAAGTGGTACAATAAAAACTAAAAAAAAAATCTGGTACCTCCCCAACTGGTGAAGTGGGGATGTTTTTTTTATTTGCTGTAATCCTATAGTGTGGGGTATCATTGAATAGCTATCTGAAAAAGGGGTCCATATTGGCACTTATGCAATTTTTTCTTCGAATATTTTTACTAATACCGTTTTTTACTCATAATCATCAAATCATCGTTACTCCGAAAATTATATCTCATACTTTTTTTCTTACTAAAAATTATACTTCTACCTACAATGTTCATTACGATTTTTATTTCGAAATTTTATCCTTCTAAAGTCGTCAAGTAGATTAATCTATATCCATAAAGTTATTTGAAATAAATTGTTTATTTATAAACATTTTATATGATATATATTTGCGGTAAATGTAAATCGGAACGCACACGGTTTTATAATATACGTAATAATATACATATAGATGTGGATGGTAGTAGTTTATTCTGAGGCCGTTTAAATGTCATGATTCGCATGATTTGTTGTTCTCTTAAAAACGTGTTCATAGATTGTTTATATTATGAGTGCAAATCTGATCATTTATTAAAATTTATTGATGATGAATGTCATTAAAATATATCACTGTCATCCATTACCTTGCAGTACTTCAGACATACGCTACACACATTTGCCCATGGGCTTGCGAACAGATCACATTCAGTACAGGTGCCCATGACAGAAGCGCGTTCAAAAATCTTAGAGCTCGAATAAGAGGAGATCTTTGGCGAGCCAACAGTACGCGATGCTGGAATCGCAAGAAATATATGGTTTCTAGGTTTAAGATGTGTGTGAACTCGATAGGTATCCCAACTATCGATCATAGGCAATCTGCCTACTTTTTTCTTACAGGAAAAAAATATCTTGAGAGTTGGGCTTTACTCAATTTGTTTGAAATATAATGCCATTACAATTTATCAAATTATTTCTTCACAATCGGCGTCTGGCAGAATGTTTGACCGGAAATTGACAGGCCTTTGCCTTTTAGGGGAAAAACGAAATTGAAAAAAGAAAAATATGTGCACGTGTAAGGAGGGCCAAGGAAATTTGATAAAATTGACAAAAGGCGTGTAAAGATAAGATACTTCGTATTTTTATAATGGTACGGTCAAGTTATAAGATTTATTATTATGTGCGCAATATTAGTATTATGCGCTAAAATATGTCTGTAACATGACCTCAAGAGAAACGTAAATAAACAATAATAGAGAACAAAGATAACAGACCCAGCACAGTTAACAAAAATAATATTTAGGTCTGACCCTGCCATTTTTTTCTGTGTTGCCATGTTATTTGTCTATGCTCTAGATATAGTTTAAACCACCTCTGAAACGCCTCTCAGGAATTAAAAATCAAAATGCCTACAATGGGCCCTTGGTAGCCAGAGCCATCAGAAGCAATTTATATGTGTTCAAAGTTGGTGGCTCTAGTCACCGAAAACAAGTGAGTGGTTATGGCCGGTCACTACTTTAACTTTCTCTTTGGCTTTATCTAAAAATGCACGTCTTGGCTTTCCTCTCTCTCATCTTTTTTAAATTTTGCCTTCAATTATGGTCCAACATGTTTCCTCTTCTATTCTCTATCGTTTTCAACAAGCTTCTTGTCTCATCTACTAAATTCAATACCCCTTCGTTAGTCTTTTTTCCTTTCCAGCTTATAATATACCTTTCATCCTTCTCCATGTCCACATTTCGAAAGCATTTCATCTCTCTCTACCACGCTGAGTTAAAGTCCACGTCTCGCTTCCATATAAGGCTATAGGTACTCCAAATATAAGTTTTAATAAATCGTTTTCTGATGTAGCAAGATATCTTAGACTTAAATAAGTGTTTCTTAGCATTAAATGCTCTCTTGGCCATAGCTATACCAGTTCTGAGAATAGGCATGCTTTAATAAAAAATGCCAGAGGCAAGATTCACTACACTTGAACTCCGGTTTCCTAGGGACGTAGCGTCGAAGAATGCCCAAGTTTGCCGCGTTGTGTTGACAATGTCCCCCAACCCACTTTGTGTTGGGTCTCTTCACATATTGTGGAGGACAGATTTCCTACTATACTATTTGTGAATCTACCTTCCTTAGAAATGGTTATACAACTATCTACTGGAATGCAAAAGAGTGATAATGGCGGCATATAAGCCGGGTTTTTGCTCGCTATTTTGAAAACGTATTTTTGTAGTTATAAATCTTTTTGGATCATCATCATCAGGCTATGATATTCCACTGCTGGACGTAGACCTCTCCTATTAACAATGCGTAAAGACGTATTAGGAGGTAAATGTCCATAATCGCCACGCTGGGCAAGCGGATTGGCGATCGCAGTGATGTGTTCATTTCATTATGATGACGCTGCTGCCCATCATCAATCTTTTATCAGATAATGATCAGTGACACTTCAATCCCTTAATCGACTCTTACGACACCCGCAGGAGGAGTTGGGGTGGTGACAAATGTATTCTTACTGCCGTCACCACACGGCAAATTTTTGGATACAATTCATTAAAAAAAAGTATTTTTAATGTTTTCACAATACGTTCAAGTATTATTAACCTGAATAATATTTTCTTCAGTTACCTACCACGATAGTTATTCATACATCATACTAAGTAGATTAGTTACCAAATGAGTGAATTAATTTTAAAAGTTAGATCATATAAATATAGCGTTTCATTTTAAGTTACATTTGGATCATGTTGATCATCGACAACGACGTTGATAAAGAATAAGAATACTTTATTTGCTGTACCTAAACATTACCGACATCACATCAAAAATCCCTTACAGGAATAAGTTCGCCTTTGTGCATACCTATCTAAATTGTGTTATGTGTATTTTTATCTGTGTTTTTGTGTATAGTTGACGTCAAAGAAATCATTACGGTTTAGGTGCCAAAAATATATTTACACGACTTTAATGTCAAGACAATAAAGTCGTGTAAAATATATTTTTGGCATCTAGACCGTAACGATATCTTTGACGTCGACTGTAGAATAAAGAATTTTGATACATACATACATTATCAGCCTATTACTGTCTACTGCTGCAGTGTTATTCACTAAGGAAACCGCCTTGCTGTCAGCGCTGTGTCAGCGCTGCGGCAGCGTCGAGCCTAAAAATGGTATTCACTAAGGTACTTTAAACGACACTAGTGCTCAGCGACAAATGCGGCGTGAGCTGGAACTATACTGCGTCGAGAGTTTGACGTTTAATGTACGAACTTCGTATTTTCTAACGAAAAACAGCGACGAACTCGCCCACAACCTCGCTCACAGCCTCGATTCCTAATGTCAAATAAAACAGCTAGGATTTTAGACAAGGCTGTCTCGACGTCGAGCTCGTTGACGAACGCAGTGTCGAATGTGTGAATAAGAGAATAGCATAGCTGGTCGTAGGCCTCCTATGATTTATGCGTTTGGACACAATACACACACCTGGTGAAGGTCGCACGAGTCCGCTGGACGCGGGTGGCGCAGGACCGGTCATTATAGCAACCTTTGGGAGAGGCCTTTAACGCTGTTGCCTATCCTGGATTTTAAATAAATGAATCGTCAACAACTTTGATTCCTTTAGGGTCTCCTCAAATCTATCGACGTGAATTCGACTAAATCCTAAAGCCTGAACGACTGTTTATTCTATCCTCCACTCTACGAAATCAACGAACTTACGTTTTGTGTAGAGAACGAATTTCGTAGAGTGGGGTTAAAATGAGCATTCGCTCGTTTGGTGTAAATCCACCTTTATATGAAAACCATTGTTATTACACAATAAGAGCGAAAAAGAATCGGATGACACCGATCGATGGCGATACGGCGCGAAAAGCGGCGACAGGTTTGGGAAGACCCTTCGTCGACTCTAAGGGCACCTACTTAAAAAGCAAAAAAAAATGGAATTTATTCGTGTATGATTTCACCCTTGAAATGATGTTTTTGCAGCATCTGCTCTAATCTGTGACGCGGTAACAACTTGTGTATCAAAATCTCGTTTTATTAAAAGAACTTGTGAGACCCCGCATCTCGCAAACTTCCTGTATTTTTACACATTTTTGCTTCTATTTTAAATAAGTTTGGAACAGTTTTTCCTGTTTCTCCTACTTTGAGCACAGATTATGTAATATGTTTTATCGTTTTAATGCGATACAGTAGGTAGGTATGTTTTGAATTTATAAGAAGCAATTTATAAAAATAATAGCGTACTGCTGCCCAAAGGCCCAGTAAAATGCCTCTTAAAACAAAAGAAATTCTATTTTATTTCCAATATTCTTTATTCAAGTAGGCCCAGCAACGATCGCTGTTGAATCATTCAACTAAATAAGTTAAGGTTGACTAAGCAAATAAAAAAAACTACTTTCGGTTCTAACCCTACACCACAAAGCCGAGAAAAATCCGGCAAGAAACTCAGCAGGACTTATTTTTTCAAATAATAATACATCTTACAGATAACATGCATGGACAAACCTAAATATAAAATTCATTTCATGTTATCAACTGGGTCAAAATTATTCTCGTTGTCTTGTTTCATACCCGCTTTTAGTTGTTGTTTCGTTTTCGACTCGGTATAAAAAAAACTGTGTGCTTGAATTTCTTTTTTATGCTAGATTTTAATCCATACATCGGAAATTGAAATCGAAACATCATTTCATACAAAAATCACCACTGCGTCACGTATTTTAGGGACACAAAATAAGAAAACGAAAATAATTTTTACCCAACTATTTTTTATACTGACCGTGCTACCTAATTTCCAAAAGACCAACGGAATGTATGCTTGTTTACAAAAAACTCGCCAAATTGGTAGACCAACCTAGCAGTAGCAATTTCTGTTTAACATTTGCACAGATCCTTTGACAGCTAAACATACGTCCGTTATTTTTCGAACGATTCGAACCAACCCAAACATCAAAGTGCCGCTTGGAGGCTTCCAATCTCAAAATAGCCGCCAGCCACCAACCGCGCAATGAAAATACAGAACTTCGATAACTCGGATATCGATAAAGTCGACATTCGCCAGCAAATATATCAGACTTGTGCTCAAATGCGTGCGTGCTATATGCCATGGCCATGACAATAGATGCCTG
>JALPQI010005102.1:0-78552 GCA_025490895.1 Thaumatotibia leucotreta | reverse complement strand
ACGGAACAGCAGCCTAAAGATAGGAGAGAAACTATTCGCGTGCTCGGGCTGCTCGGTGCACTTGACCCGTACAAGCACAAACTGACGCGGGGCTTGATGAACGGACAGCCGGACTCCAGTCTGGTCCCAGTGGCTGACAGCAAGGCCGATGAAAACAATTTCGACATGACGACCAGCGAGATGCTTGTTAACATGTCTTCACCTGTGCTCGACGAGTATTACCCTGCTATTGTGATATCGACATTAATGAGGATCCTTCGGGATCCGACGCTTCAACAGCATCACACTAGCGTCGTCCAAGCGGTGACTTTCATATTCGAATCGCTTGGGATAAAGTGCGTTCCATACATATCCCGAGTAACGCCGAGTTTGCTCTACGTCGCACGAGCGGCGGACACGAATTTCCGAGAGTTCCTATTCACTCAACTTGCGAGACTTATCGCTATCGTCAAACAGCACATTCGTAATTATTTGGATAAAATTTTCGACTTGATCAAAGAATTCTGGACTCCTAACAGCCCATTGCAGCCGACCCTTATTTTACTTGTGGAACACATAGCTGTTGCACTCGGATCAGAATTTAAAGTGTACCTACCTCAGCTGATGCCGCAAATCCTACGAGTCTTGGCTCACGACACGAGCAAAGACAGAGTGGTTACTGAGAAACTACTGTTCGCGTTGCAGAAATTCGAAGACAACTTAGACGATTACATGCATCTAGTCATTCCATCGATTGTCAAACTTTTCGACGCAACAGATTGTCCTATTTCAGTAGCGAAAGTCGCCATGGAAACAGTAGATTACCTCTCAGATTCTTTGAACTACAATGAGTTGGTGTCAAGGATTATCCACCCTTTAGTAAGAAGCATGGATACGTGTCCGCCTCTACGGTCTACGGCTATGGATACGCTTTGCGCTTTAATAGTCCAATTAGGGCGAAAATATTTAGATTTCATACCACTGGTGCAGAAGATAGTGACCAAGCACAGAATACATCATCAAAACTATGAACTTCTGATATCAAAGCTGCAGTCAAATTCCTCAATGTCTGTAGACGAGTTTTTACAGAGCACGAGAAGGAAGCCAAGGAATAACAATCAAGAGGTAAAACATGAGTTTTCCAAAAAATAAATCATTAATCACTCGATATTCTTCTAGCAGGAAAGAGAAATATTTAATACCCAACAAGAGAACAAACGCTAATAAAACGCAATAGGGAGTAATTACTATGAAGTATTAGTTATTTAAAAAAAAGCCTAGCCAGATCCAGAATTTATTGGTTACCTGATTTTATGAAGTTAGTATCTTTATGAGGATGTACTCATCGATAACAGTTATGTCGATGTTTAATTTTGTCAATCTCGTTCCTGCTAGAAAAACATCCAGGTATATATATTCATCACCGATCATTTGAGTTGCAAATGCAAAGCTACAGTTTACATCAATTTTCAGGCACGCATAGTGATATGCGACACTTCATCGTCGATCCGCAAGCAAATCGTGAATGCGCACAACCTGAAGCTAGCGTGGACCGTCAGCAGCCGCGTGTCGAAGGACGACTGGCTGGAGTGGCTCCGTCGCTTCAGCATAGGCTTGCTCACCGAGTCACACAGTCCCGCGCTCAGGTACAGATCGTGACCGTGAGCAGCCGCGTGGCGAAGGACGACTGGCTGTGGCTCCGTCGCTTCAGCATAGGCTTGCTCACCGAGTCACACAGTCCCGCGCTCAGGTACAGATCGTGACCGTCAGCAGCCGCGTGTCGAAGGACGACTGGCTGGAGTGGCTCCGTCGCTTCAGCATAGGCTTGCTCACCGAGTCACACAGTCCCGCGCTCAGGTACAGATCGTGACCGTGAGCAGCCGCGTGACGAAGGACGACTGGCTGTGGCTCCGTCGCTTCAGCATAGGCTTGCTCACCGAGTCACACAGTCCCGCGCTCAGGTACAGATCGTGACCGTGAGCAGCCGCGTGACGAAGGACGACTGGCTGTGGCTCCGTCGCTTCAGCATAGGCTTGCTCACCGAGTCACACAGTCCCGCGCTCAGGTACAGATCGTGACCGTGAGCAGCCGCGTGACGAAGGACGACTGGCTGTGGCTCCGTCGCTTCAGCATAGGCTTGCTCACCGAGTCACACAGTCCCGCGCTCAGGTACAGATCGTGACCGTGAGCAGCCGCGTGACGAAGGACGACTGGCTGTGGCTCCGTCGCTTCAGCATAGGCTTGCTCACCGAGTCACACAGTCCCGCGCTCAGGTACAGATCGTGACCGTGAGCAGCCGCGTGACGAAGGACGACTGGCTGTGGCTCCGTCGCTTCAGCATAGGCTTGCTCACCGAGTCACACAGTCCCGCGCTCAGGTACAGATCGTGACCGTGAGCAGCCGCGTGACGAAGGACGACTGGCTGTGGCTCCGTCGCTTCAGCATAGGCTTGCTCACCGAGTCACACAGTCCCGCGCTCAGGTACAGATCGTGACCGTGAGCAGCCGCGTGGCGAAGGACGACTGGCTGTGGCTCCGTCGCTTCAGCATAGGCTTGCTCACCGAGTCACACAGTCCCGCGCTCAGGTACAGATCGTGACCGTGAGCAGCCGCGTGACGAAGGACGACTGGCTGTGGCTCCGTCGCTTCAGCATAGGCTTGCTCACCGAGTCACACAGTCCCGCGCTCAGGTACAGATCGTGACCGTGAGCAGCCGCGTGACGAAGGACGACTGGCTGTGGCTCCGTCGCTTCAGCATAGGCTTGCTCACCGAGTCACACAGTCCCGCGCTCAGGTACAGATCGTGACCGTGAGCAGCCGCGTGGCGAAGGACGACTGGCTGTGGCTCCGTCGCTTCAGCATAGGCTTGCTCACCGAGTCACACAGTCCCGCGCTCAGGTACAGATCGTGACCGTGAGCAGCCGCGTGGCGAAGGACGACTGGCTGTGGCTCCGTCGCTTCAGCATAGGCTTGCTCACCGAGTCACACAGTCCCGCGCTCAGGTACAGTGGCAGTACGAACAAATAAAACATGGAAGCCGCACGCCGTACTAATTGCCTTTCAAAAACGGTCCTGAATTTTAATTCCCCCTACCCCCCTCGAAACCCTCTCTTCAATGCATCACGGCAATGAATTTCAATGTCAACCTATAAAAACTTAACCACCATTTAAAAATAGTTGTGATTGGTCCATCAAAGTTTTGATTGGCTATATTGTATAAACATTTATCAAAGATGATGTTGAAGAAAAAACGCTTAACTAATTTGCATCGTAATATATTAACCAAGGTGGTTTAGGTGTCGAAGGGGCGATCGCATTAAACAAAACTCTTAAAAGTACATATAAATATCTCCTTAACTGGCGAGTCCTATAATATTTCTTTCTATTGTCGAGACATTTAACGCTGGACGAAAAAAATTTTTTTGTGTGTCTGTTACACATTTTTTCCCTTAACATGAGGCTCATATTGATAAAAAAATATTGTCACAGACACCTAACAGGAATTTATTTGTACAGGGCATGTCTGGCGCTAGCGCACAACTACTCGCAACTACTCCGCGACCTGTTCAACGCGGCATTCGTGTCCTGCTGGACCGAGCTCGAGGCCGCCGCCCGCGGCGAGCTGCAGCGCGCGCTCGAGCAGGCGCTCACGGCTCCCGACGCACCAGGTCACACGACTACATATAACAAGTGTCTATAGGGCGAGTCTGGCGGTAGCACAACTACTCGCAACTACTCCGCGACCTGTTCAACCACGCTCACGGCTCCCGACGCCCCAGGTCACACGACAACATATAACAAGTGTCTATAGGGCGAGTCTGGCGGTAGCACAACTACTCGCAACTACTCCGCGACCTGTTCAACCACGCTCACGGCTCCCGACGCGCCAGGTCACACGACAACATATAACTAGTGTCTATAGGGCGAGTCTGGCGGTAGCACAACTACTCGCAACTACTCCGCGACCTGTTCAACCACGCTCACGGCTCCCGACGCGCCAGGTCACACGACAACATATAACAAGTGTCTATAGGGCGAGTCTGGCGGTAGCACAACTACTCGCAACTACTCCGCAACCTGTTTAACCACGCTCACGGCTCCCGACGCGCTAGGCTACACAACAACATATAACAAGAGACTCTCTCTATAGGCGAGTCTGCGCTAGCACAATTGCCGTAAACGCTCGGCGCTTCTCACGGCGTTGACCGCAGGTATCAAGCGCGATGTTTGCAATGATCGCACATTGCCAATGGCGAAGCTGGAGGATGTACGGCGCAAGTTGTGTTCAAGGACAATAGTGTAAAGGCGCATTCAGACCAAACGAACATTCGCTATTCTAACCCCCCAATCGACTCTACGAAATTCGATCGTAACGCAAAACGTGATTGGTTGATAGCGTAGAACGGGGGATAGAATAGCGAATGCTCTTTTGGTTTGAACGCACCTTAAGAATGATAAGTAATGTGTACTTAGTGTTCCTAAATTACTATTATTGATTACTACTCGCAACTGTTCCGCGACCTGTTCAACGCGACATTCGTGTCCTGCTGGACCGAGTTTGAAAAAACATATTCGGCTTTTGAATTAGGCTGTAGACTGCAAGATGACTGGTGCGAGACCTTCCTTCTTCCATTAACTTTCCAAAATTTTGTTTCCAAAGACATCTGTCCTTTGTCCAGTTGGCCCAATGAAACTACGATTTTCGAACAACTGTTTCCTTATTTAGTTAGTCTGGGAGACATTAACTGTAATCCTTTTATACCTCCTTATTCATAAACGTCTGCTAACTTAACAAGCCGCTAATAAAATTGTTTGTCCATTTCGGTCTTAACAATGTGTCCATAGGAGCAAAAGGAACAAACAATTATTAGCGGCTTGTTAAGTTAGCAGACGTTTATGAATAAGGGGGTTAGTGTCGAAGAAAAATAGTTAAATTAGAATGTATTTAAAAACAGAATTGGCGCACACCGTGCTGAACCTGGCCGAATTCATGGAACATTGCGACGCGGGAGCGCTGCCTATATCCACACATCTGCTTGGTGAGCGGGCCATGCATTGTCGTGCTTACGCCAAAGCGCTTCACTACAAGGTGAGATCTATACTAGAGGCAGGATCGTTAAGCCATCCTATTAATTTTACGTCGCTGTCACAGCGACCAACTTCGTTTTCTTGTCAATCCAGAAAGTTGGGAGACGTTAGACGTTAGTTGGGAAAACCTGATCTACCCGATAGAATCGTTTATTTATTTATTTTGTTTATATTTACCCTTAGTAACTCCTTCTTTTCACGGGCCTATGAATTCCGGTGTCTTGGTAGGCTTGCGTGGGGATATAGATCGAACTCGTAGAGACCACGTAGACACCCTTTTGGTAAATTTGCTGTGTTGTACACCTGCTGCAACCTATTCATGAGCGCAATATATAATAGATATCCGTGAACCGGTCTCAGCAAGCGTATAGAGGCTATTGGAGATTATATGGAAAAGACTAGTGGGTTATGGTGATGAACCTTAGTAATATTGTTATCAGAGAGTAGTCTATTAAGCACTGTGGTTACTATTAATACTCTATATGGTTAAATATTCAACTCGCTTATTACTTTTCTCACAGGAAGAAGAATTTCGCAGCGGTGCAACATCCCAAGTGGTGGAAGCCCTCATCCATATCAACAACAAACTTCAACAAAAGGAGGCGGCCGAAGGACTACTCGAGCGAGTGATGGCAAAACGCGAAGATGGCGACACGCGCCTCCAGGTTCAAGTGCGATGGTATGAGAAGCTACATAACTGGGAAAAGGCCTTAAACCTCTATGGCGAAAAACTGTCCCACGACTCGAACGATATGGAGGCATATCTCGGTGAACTACGCTGCTTCGAGGCTTTAGGAGAGTGGGTCAAGTTATACAACACTGTGTCTAAGCGGTGGCCCCAAATGAGCAACGATGAGAAGTTCAAAGCTGCGAGACTCGCTGCCGCTGCCGCTTGGGGCCTCAACGAGTGGGACTCCATGGCTAAATATGTCAGCTTCCTCCCTGAAAATACTCAAGACGGAGCCTTCTATAGAGCGGTACTTGCTATACATGACGGCGAATTTGATATTTCCAAACAGTTCATTGATCAAGCTAGGACGTTGCTTGATTCCGAACTCACGGCCGTGGCTGGAGAAAGCTATCAGAGGGCGTACGGAGCGCTTGTCAACGCACAACTTCTAGCTGAATTAGAAGAAGTTATTACTTATAAACTGATAAATGAGAGACGAGACACGATTAGACAAGCGTGGTGGACGAGGTTACAAGGCGGACAGAGGCTAGTTGAAGACTGGAGGAAGATCCTTCAAGTTCGCGGCCTGGTCTTAACTCCCCACGAAGACATGGCTACTTGGCTGAAATTCGCTTCACTGTGCCGTAAAAGCGGTGCTCCAAGACAAGCGCATAGAACTCTAGTGATGTTATTAGGTACTGACCCAAGTAAGAACACTGATATGCCACTCCCTACCCATGAACCTAGGTTGACGCTCGCCTATGCAAAGCATCTGTGGGTTGCTGGTGATAAACAGTTAGCTTACAAGCAGTTACAACGCTACGTGGAATCAGCTGAAACCGGGGACTCTGACAACTGTCTCCTCCTCGCTCGATGTCATTTAAAACTCGGAGCCTGGTGCGAATCCCTATTAGGCATCAACGAGACATCCATCCCAGAAATCCTAAGAAACTATTCCTCAGCAACAGAGTTATCTCCTGACTGGTACAAAGCTTGGCACGCGTGGGCTTACATGAATTTTGAAAGCGTACTCTTCCACAAACACCAAGACACTAACGATGAAAACGCTCAGAGCTTGGACAAGAAAGAACCTGAGTTTGTCCAACAATATACAGTCCCAGCTGTGGACGGGTTCTTTAAATCTATCAATCTTTCTCATGGAAGCTCTCTACAGGATACGCTCAGATTGCTAACTCTATGGTTTGATTACGGACACCACCCAGCCGTTCATGAAGCCCTCGTCGATGGTATTCGCACTATCGAGATAAACGTATGGCTACAAGTGATACCTCAACTGATCGCCAGAATCGATACACCCCGCGCTCTAGTCGGCAAGCTGATACACTCCCTACTAATCGATATTGGCAAATCGCATCCGCAAGCATTAGTATATCCCTTGACAGTGGCTTCTAAGTCTTCGTTCATAGCCCGGAAGAACGCTGCGAACCAGATTTTGAAGTCGATGTGTACTCATTCGAGTAACTTGGTGAACCAGGCGGCTATGATATCTGAGGAGTTGATTCGAGTGGCTATTCTGTGGCATGAGCAGTGGCACGAGGCTTTGGAAGAAGCTTCTAGACTGTACTTTAGCGAGCACGATGTGAAGGCGATGTTTAAAACGCTGGAGCCGCTGCATGCTATGCTGGAGCGAGGGCCGCAGACGACGAAGGAGGTGTCCTTCACGCAGGCTTATGGGAGAGACTTGAACGAGGCGCAGGAATGGTGCAATAGGTTCAAGGTACGTCATTTTATCTATCAATTTACACTTTTAAAGCATGGATCACGCAAGCTATCTATTTTTTTTATAAATTTTTCTGTATGATACATATTGATTGCGACCCTTATCAGGCACACTTGGATAGCTGTTGTATAATTGTGCAAATTTAAGCTGAAATAAAAATAATTACAAACTCATAAAAAGTCTTAATGTCAGAAAATGTACAATCAGATTTTTTTATTATTTGTCAAACGCCATCTACGAAAATATAATTGGAATATTGTTCATTGAAGTATTTTTAAACTCGCTTCTTACATAACGGAGGCTGGCAATGTTCTTGATATATTTTGACCCGTTTCACTGACAAGAAATAAAGATATTAAATCTACTTACAACCAGGCTACGTCAAGACGATAGTACGCTATCGTGATCACGTATGACTACTACTAATAATAATACATCTATTATTTGTCTAGGAAACAAACGCAGTCCGCGACCTAAATCAAGCCTGGGACCTCTACTACCACGTGTTCCGGCGCATCAGTCGGCAGTTACCCCAACTCACCTCGCTAGAACTGCAGTACGTCAGTCCGCGGCTGCTGAACTGCCGGGACCTGGAGTTAGCAGTGCCCGGCTCGTACGTGCCGGACTTGCCCCTGATTCGCATCGCGCATATACAGAGCAGCCTGCAGGTAACTAACTCGCTAGAACTGCAGTACGTCAGTCCGCGGCTGCTGAACTGCCGGGACCTGGAGTCAGTGCCCGGCTCGTACGTGCCGGACTTGCCCCTGATTCGCATCGCACATATACAGAGCAGCCTGCAGGTAACTAACTCGCTAGAACTGCAGTACGTCAGTCCGCGGCTGCTGAACTGCCGGGACCTGGAGTCAGTGCCCGGCTCGTACGTGCCGGACTTGCCCCTGATTCGCATCGCACATATACAGAGCAGCCTGCAGGTAACTAACTCGCTAGAACTGCAGTACGTCAGTCCGCGGCTGCTGAACTGCCGGGACCTGGAGTCAGTGCCCGGCTCGTACGTGCCGGACTTGCCCCTGATTCGCATCGCACATATACAGAGCAGCCTGCAGGTAACTAACTCGCTAGAACTGCAGTACGTCAGTCCGCGCACGGTGTTTTCACTTAGTTGAAGTAGTGAATTTGATGTACTCATGACGTCATCGGATATGCTTCCGGAAATTAACGTTAGAGGGCGTTGATATCAATTTCAAGATCTTGTGTTATCTGTACAGCCACTATTTTCTTTTCCGTTACGCGCAGTTAACAAAACGAAAGAAATGACAAAGTATTAGTTTTTTTTCATTACTTGGCTCTCAAAATTGTTTCATACATAGAGAAATGTAATATTAATTTAGCTATACTTGTATTTTTACTTTTGTCCAATTTGAATTCTTTAGCTACAAATATTTTAGATGCATTTAAAAAATACCTATATTGAATGAACGGAATGTTTTTGCAAGGTCGGCCATAATTAAATTTTCGCTTTGGTCAGCGTTGCCAGATGGTCACGAAAGTCACGATCTGCGTGACTTTTGACCCTCCCGCGTGACAAGCGCGTGACTTGTGATTTTAAGGGAATTTTCGTGACTTTTTACCCTATTAAGAAATTTTTGTGATTTTTTTTACAGAAGTCAATTTTGAAACAAAATATTTGTAATTTATGATTTTACCTCCCGAACACCAGTTTTTTTTTTGCAAATTATTTTTATTTGATTTTTTAGAGTACCTCTCGATCAGTGGGAGATGATTTTTTTCTACTTAACCCTAACTTTTGAACCGTAAGTCCAAAAATTATGAAATAAATCATGAAAGTGATGAAAGTTCAGCTACACAAATACTTTCAAGGAAAATTATTTTCAACTTGATCGGTTTAGAAGGTTCAGTAAAAAACTACGGAACCCTGCACTGAGCGTGGTCCGACACGCTCTTGGCCGGTTTTTTTTTTTGCTAAAATCGATTTATCAAGAACAACTGAAACGCGTGACTTTTGGAGCCAAATCGTGATTTTTAGGAAACCGAAACGTGACTAGTGACAGTAGTGACGCGACAGCCCTGGCAACACTGGCTTTGGTTGTCTTCGATGCTTGAACTGGAAGTGCATCGAAACGATATTATTTTAGTGATTTCATACAACGACTGTGCTTGTTCTGGACTCCTATAATTGTGCTTTTCCATGTATGTACTGTACATGGATTGGATTTTTGTAAAAATGGTGCGATGCGGTTAAATGTGTTGTTTGCCTAATTGTGGTAAAATGCGTGAGCATTTTAATGTTACTCAAAACGCATATATATGCAAATTGGAAGCCATTCGCAAAAACCGTTTCAAGATGGAAATGTCCCACGAGCTCCGTTCGCCGACATTAGAAAACTGTGCAATGCGGCTACTGTTTTTTTAATTCAACTTCAATCAAACTGATAGCAAATAATATACAGATGCTTAATAAGTTAGTACCTAAAAACTTTATGGATAAGGCTGGTGTAAAAATAAAACTTGAAAGTGACATATTTTTTTTGTTTTATTGTTTCTCGATCCTAGTTCGGGCGAACAGAACTAGGTCACATAATGTGTGAACTTCTTCAGCTGATTCCAAATGAGAAATGCGTGGCAAGTTCACACTTGATGTGATCTGGTTTTGTTTGTCCATTATTTCAAAGGTTACCAATCTACAAAGCTATATATATACCTATACATATATATGTATATATATATATATATATATACATATATATATATGTATATATATATGTATATATATATATATATATATATATATATATATATATAGGGCGGTTCACGAATGTATGGAAAATTTTTTATTTTTATTTTTTCTCGCTCCATCAGTGTTTTCTTATTCGACTATGAACCAAAATTGAGCTTTCTAGGACAACGTTTAGAGGTTGCTATGATTTGGAAGTAATAAAATTCAATAAAAAGTGTAGTAACCGCAACGGCCAATTTCTATAGTACCTAATCTTAACAACGTTTGGGTCCTCATTACCGTGTTTTGTTATTTGGTTTATTTATTATTACTTATCTAAGTAACAGAAGTGATTTATTCTGAGTTTACTTGTATTGTGATATAGGTATCTGGCATAAGTTTATGATAAATCGATAAAAATATGTAATTAGTTGCATGGGCCGTTTGAGAACTAGTGAAAGTAGTGAAATATAGCATCGACTAGTAGTACCGTACCGACTACGGTTACAGCGGCAGCTCCTAATACCGGTCTTAACTTAGGTGCATGTTCATTAAATTGAAAAAACAATAGACAAAGAGCTTGGATTGTTTTGGATTGCTTGTAGGCGCCACGTCTTGGAAGTTATCCTCTCATATGTTTTTAAAGCGTTATTCGGACCAAGCAGTGAGCCGGATATAAGCTTATTTAAACGCTTCCAAAAGAAATGGCCGGAAATCAACAAAAGTTTACAGCAGGCAGTGACAATTTGTATACCACAGCAGAACTTATTACACTCCACCAAGAAATGACAGCGTACTATAATGATGCCATAAAAAATCAACAACCCAGAGATGACTACCTCGAACTACTAAACTTGTGTCGTATATTCCTCGGAAGCTCTGAATCAACTGCTGAAGCTAAGTTTCGAGCGCCCGGAGCCCTACATCAAGCTCGGTGGATGGCAAAAGCTATCTACTGTATAAAAATGTATTTGTTTCAAGACCAATTTAAACTGACTGCAACTGAGAAACGGTCCGTCACGGAATTGTCACTATTTGTGAGTCTTATTTATGGGCGATTTTGGAACGAAGCCCCGATAGCAGGAAAGGCTCCTTTGAATGACGCAACCTTCATAACGCAGGCAAAAAAATATGCAAACAAAATTATTAGCACCAGTGTTGTGAAGGCATTTAGCCGCCATCTTTGGTACTTCTCGGAGCATTTGATTGGTCTATCTTTGTTTGACCCGAGAAATTCTGCAGAAACCAAGAGAATTATAGTCCAAAACCTTCAGAAACCGCCAACAATAAAAGGTTTGTAGAGGCTAGATGGGAAAACCTTTAATTTAAAGGAGCCATTGCTGTTACAAAACTTTTTCACGCAGCGAACTTTGGTTCTATTTGATTTGATTGTTAGCAATGGTCGAGAAAAATTAAAGAATTTTTAGTAAAAGACCAGACACACTGGCACACTGATGAAACTTATGTCGATATGCAGAAAAGGGTACAACAAATGAAAGTTGTAAATGACTGTGCAGAAAGAGGTACAGATGCAGTGAGAAATGACTTGCCTTCGGAAACGTTCGTCAACGTCATGCTGTTTCAGTCTATCTCACTGAGACTGACAGTAATAGCTGTCATGCTACTTCAGTCAGACTCGGTGACACTGCCTGAAACAGCATGTGTTTACGAACGTTTCCGAAGGCAAGTAATTTCTTACTACACCTGTATTGCTTTGATCCAGAAATTTAATTCAAGCATTACAAAAAACGAAGAACAGAACCAATACCCGATCCGCGTCGTGTCGATATGCATAGGAAGAAATACCCCGTAGCTTCAAAATCTAACATCCTCAAGATGAGTTCTGGTGAAAAGGATCCGAGTGAAGTTTGTAAATAATTAATTAACATACTAGTATTGTTTAATGCTATTTTATGTAGAATTATTTTCATTTAAAAATGTGTAATTAAAGTGCTCCTTACAAAAATGACTACTTTTTCTATACATTCTAAAAAAGTAACAAATCATAGCAACCCCTAAACATTAACCGATTTCTCTAAATTTTTGTACAACGCCGTTTTAAGTCTAATGAAACGAAAAGAAACTGATGGAGAAAGGAATTTTCAAAAAAAAAAATTTTTGAACCGCCCTAATATATATATATATATATATATATGAGAAAAGTTGCCAGGAATCATCAATAGATGGCGCTGCAAGCAAAAACCTTGACTGATAACTCTATAAGGCCCATTTACACGGTGCGAGTTTCTCGCATGATTTGGGGCGAGAAATCGTATGACATTATCGTATGCGATAATCGACAGGCGAGTATCGTATAAAAATGTTTACATTCATGCGAGAAACAAAAACTCGCCTACGATTATGTCGTTCGATACTCGTACGGAGATTATCGCCAGGCGAAATAGTTTACACGGGGAGCTGGATTCTAGCGAGATATTTGCTTACGATTTCTTGACTCGTCTAAACGCGTTCTCGTATGACATTTTTTCACGAACGAGCGAGTATCGCACGAATCGGTTCGAACCGATTTTCATACGAGATTTACCTGTCAACTTAAAACGTGATTAGTTGCTTATCTTATAATTACCAGCATACTGTTATACAAACTACTTCAATATCTCAAAAGGAGAGTTTTCATTTCGTGCGAATGTATTTTAAATATTTTTAAAATGTTTATTACCGTCATTACTAAACCGATTTTGTTAATTCCTTTTTTTATCTGAAATAGATATATTTTTAGAAAGAAGACCAATTCCATATCTTTCATCTGATTTCAGACTTTTATCATTAGCTTTTTATGAAATAACTTCAAGGTCTGATTTTGGGATTAATGCTAATTGGGCTAATTTAAACTCCTTAAACGGCATGTGCATTGCGATTTGAGGCTTTTCATATGTAACTTGAGCATTTTCTCGTGGAAGCCATAATTTTGGTGGAGTGGAGTGGACCTGATGTTAAAGACCATGGAGGGCAAAGAGGAACAGCGTAATTGTTTCCGGCTCTAGTTAGTTAGTACATGAACTCGAAATACTATTCTCGCAATCAGATCTTGTTTAGACGGATATGTCCAATCATCACAGGCGAGGCAATTATCGCCTCTTCTCGTGCGATATCGTACAAATAGTTTACAAGATACAATTTTTTTTCTCGTGCTACGATAATTGCATGATCGAGGCGAGAAACTCGCACCGTCTAAATGGGGCTATACACTACTATTCAATATACTGTATGAGTCCGCGGCTGCTGAACTGCCGGGACCTGGAGCTGGCAGTGCCCGGCTCGTACGTGCCGGACTTGCCCCTGATTCGCATCGCACATATACAGAGCAGCCTGCAGGTAACTAACTCGCTAGAACTGCAGTACGTCAGTCCGCGGCTGCTGAACTGCCGGGACCTGGAGTCAGTGCCCGGCTCGTACGTGCCGGACTTGCCCCTGATTCGCATCGCGCATATACAGAGCAGCCTGCAGGTAGGTATACTCCATTTCAAATACCATGGCCCGACGCCACTGCAAAGTTTTATGTAGCATCGGGCCATGGTATTTGTAATGGAGTGTAATTCCGTAGAACTGGGTCTTACACCCTTTATAGGGCACCGCTCTCAATAACGACCACCCTATAGGACTATATTTTTATAATTTTTTCTTGTACAGAATTTTCGTACTATATACGGTGGAAATTCCTTTTGTAGTGGGTAATTTTTGTCAAACTTTTTTTTATGCCAATCGATCCTGTTTCTGTCTAGGATCAAAAACTTTTATGGGATCAAAAAAATGTTTCTGCTAGAAAAGCCGCAAATCAATAATTAAAATTCCCATATAAATTGTATGAAAGTTCAAAAAAATATTTTTCACGCTTAATTTTTTATGCTAATCGATCACATTCCTATTCAGTACCAATGGTTTCCTAGGGTTCAACTTACGGCAAAGTACAAAAATAGCCAAAATTTAAAGAAAACTTTTCATACATTTACTACTGAAAAAAGTTAAAACTTTAATTACATTATCTATCCTGAACGAAATCCTGGATCCGCCTGTACGGAATCCAAAAAACCGAAATTATACCGGTTTATTTTATTATGGTACTAGCGACCCACCCCGGCTGCGCACAGATACTATACCTACATAAAAACCTTCCTCTTGAATTACTCTACCTATTAAAAAAAAATCTCATCAAAATCCGTTGCGTAGTTTTAAAGATTTAAGCGTACAAAGGGACATAGGGACAGAAAAAGTGACTTTATTTTTTACTATGTAGTGATATAATATGTACGTTCTGTCGCAGGTGATAACGTCGAAGCAGCGGCCGCGGCGGCTGTGCGTGCGCGGCTCCAACGGCGCCGACTACATGTTCCTGCTCAAGGGACACGAGGACCTAAGACAGGTATACCACATATACTTAACTGTTTCAGTGCGGATGACACGCCAGGCGTGTCATGAACGTGTAATTTTGACATTGAGTTATGTTTTTATTATTGATTGTATTATTATTTTCTTTTTGTTAACTATATTATTATTATTAATTCACTTTTAATTTAATGGAATGCGTCTTAGCTTAATCTATAAACATTTACTAAATTACATTATGACTGTTAATTAATGCTGTTAATTATTGCTTAATATTGTTTTGTATTTATTTCTTTTTGTATGGACTTGTTTAGTTTGTAATTATTGCTTCCAATTAATTCTATCGGTAATGAAACTTGTTTTTTTTGTATTTATTTCCTTCTGTACGGATTTATGTTTAGTGTTCTTGTATATTTTTATGTTTTTTAACCGACTTCAAAAAGGAGGAGGTTTACAATTCGTCGAAATCTTTTTTTTTTTATGTATGTTCCCCGATTACTCGAAGACGCGTGGACCGATTTGAAATATTCTTTTTTTGTTTGAAAGGGTATACCTTCTAGTTGGTCCCATTGTCACCGAATCCAGATCTGATGATGGGATCCTGGAGAAATCGAGGGAACTCTTCAAATGTTGTAGGCACACATGACATTTTTCATTTATTTTCGAAGACTAATCAAGTATTTGCATCTAGTCATGAACATCTTAAGTTGGTGATGTGATGATGGAAGGTACAACTCTTTATCAATTAGGAGTTGGGGGATAATTCCTTAAGTATAATATATTTCGTGTATTTTGGAAGCTATTTGAGTATTTGCCTTTAGGTGTTCATCCTTTCATGTTGGTGAGCTGATGATGTAAGGTACAACTCCTTGGAGATTAGGAGTTGGGGGATAATTCTTTAAATATAACATATTTCATATATTTTGGAGGCTATTCGAGTATTTGCCTTTAGGTGGTCATAGTCTCATGTTGGTGAGCTGATGATGAAAGGAATAACTCCTTAACGATTAGGGGTTGGAGGATCATTCTTTGTATATAACAAATGTCATACATTTTCGAGATCAATGCAAGTGTTTGCTTAGTAGTTATGACATGTCGGTTAGCGGTTAGTGATTCTTTAAATAATATTGGCATGCTAAGTCTGTTACCTTTGAAATTGTTTTTGTATTCAAATAAGTTCGCCAGTTCAGGTTTTATGGCCTACTACAGTGCAGTACATTCTAATTATAAGTATTTAGAGCATACTGAATAACGATTTTATATTTACACTACTAAAAAGCAAAAAATAAAATATTTTAAAAATAAAAATAAAACCGCCTTCAAAAATTCGCCCGAAATAAAAAGTTAAAAATAATTTTGGTTCCTACTTCTTAGGATTTCCTACCCAAACCTTTAAACCTTTTACCCTATTCATTGAAATAAAACATTATGGCTAGGTACCCTACAGATTTCTTAGAAGTCGGTGCCAAGCCAAATATGTTCACTTCGCGAGTACTTATATGTATTTGATAGAGCTTTGTAACTTACTGTCACTCCGGTTATGCTTTCATGAAAATGACTGAGGCAGACCATTCTGTTGATAAAAGCGTAATCGGAGTGACAGTAAGTTACAAAGCTCTATCTAATATATACCTATGAACGTATTCGCCTTGGCACCGACTTCTAAGAAATCTGTAGGGTACCTAGCCATAATGTTTTATTTCAATGAATAGGGTAAAAGGTTTAAAGGTTTGGGTAGGAAATCCTAAGAAGTAGGAACCAAAATTATTTTTAACTTTTTATTTCGGGCGAATTTTTGAAAGCGGTTTTATTTTTATTCTTAAAATATTTTATTCATTGTATTTTTACGTATAAATTCAAACACAATGTATATTGTTAAATGAATATAATAAATTGAAATTGTTTTTAACGAATGGCGTATGACACGATAGGCGTGTCATCATATTCTATCATGAAAAAAAATTTCCCCGCCATAGATAAAAAGTTTTTGAAAATGGAACACGCAACGAATCGCTCATCCTAGCGTATTCGGTTTGGCCAAGATTTATCTCTTATTTGCATAGTGCATAGTCCGCTGCGCGGTGACGGCAATAATCAAGTAATTTATTTGCGTTCATGTAGTTCAAAGGATTTTACAAAATAAAAGTTTCATACATGAGCCCCATAAGGGCATGGCAATATTGGCAATTCTTAAAAGTAGCTTACTTATACTAATTAATATTTTTGTTTTACACTGCAGAATACATTGTAAGAATACATTTTGTCACCACCCCAACTCTTCCCGTGGGTGTCGTAAGAGTCGACTAAGGGATCGAAGTGTCACTGCCCACACATTTATTGAAGATTGAAAATGGCAGCATCATCATAGTGGACATCAGGGATCGAAACCGATTTTTTAGAAATACCTCGAAATAGCTAAATATTTTTTAATATTTTACACTTTTTATGTAGTTTTCAACATTTTCTGTAATTATTAACATAGTATTTTTGAATTACTCCATTAACAAAAAAAATATACCGAAGAACGAAAAAGAACGGAATTCGAACCGTTCTTTCGTATGGAGAAAAAACCGTTGTCCGATCCCTGGTGGACACATACTGCGATCGCCAACTGCTTGCCCAGCGTGGCGACTATAGGCATTACTTCCTAATGCGTACATACGCATAGGAAAATAGGGGTGCTGTAATCCTATAGTGTGGGGTATCGTTGAATAGGTCTTTAAAAGAATAAGGGTCTCAAATGAAAGTTTCTTTCTAAAGTCAATATTTTCGAAGATAACTGCTCCAGAATAAAAAAATTGTGTCCCCCGGGACACAATAAAAAAGTCGTCCCCACTTTACCTACACTGTAATGTGAGGTACCCGAAAAAACAATATTTTTATTTTTTATTCTATCACTTTGTCGGCGTGATTAACTGATTAGGTAATATGTATACCTGCCAAATTGCAAATTTCTAGTACTAACGGCTACTACTGAGCTATGCTGCGGACAGATAGACGGACATGGCGAAACTATAAAAAAAAACGGCCAAGAACATGTCGAGCCATGCTAGTTCCGTAGTTATTCAAAAACGGCTGGGCCGATTATGTTTGAAATAGTTTTATTTGAAAGTATTCCATAAGCCCACTATTCATGATTTTTTTCATATTTTTTGGACCCATGGATCAAAAATTAGCGGTTACCTCCGAAAATATTAACTTTAGAAAAAACTTTCTTCTACGACCCTTACTCTTTTTAAGAGACCTATTCAATGATACCCCACACTATAGGATTACAGCAAATAAAAAAAATCATTCCCGCTTCACCAGTTGGGAAGGTACCAGAATTTTTTTTTTTCTATTTTTTATTCTACCACTTTCTTGGGATGATTAATATGTAATATGTATACGTGTACCAAATTGCAGCTTTCTAGAACTAACGGCCACTGAGCTATTCTGCGGACAGACGGACATGGCGAAACTATAAGGGTTCCTTGTGTTAAAATTTGAAACCTAGAACATAAATAGAATAACCGATTTGTGACGCAGGACGAACGCGTGATGCAACTGTTCGGGCTCGTGAACACGCTGCTGCAGGCCGACCCGCACACACGCCGCCGCGACCTCAACATACAGGTACAGCTAGGTTATACCAATACCACCAACTATACTTGCCGAGTTGTGACGTAGCACGAACGCGTGATCAACTGTTCGGGCTCGTGAACACGCCGCCGCGACCTCAACATACAGGTACAGCTAGGTTATACCAATACCACCAACTATACTTGCCGAGTTGTGACGTAGCACGAACGCGTGACGCAACTGTTCGGGCTCGTGAACACGCCGCCGCGACCTCAACATACAGGTACAGCTAGGTTATACCAATACCACCAACTATACTTGCCGAGTTGTGACGTAGGACGAACGCGTGATCAACTGTTCGGGCTCGTGAACACGCCGCCGCGACCTCAACATACAGGTACAGCTAGGTTATACCAATACCACCAACTATACTTGCCGAGTTGTGACGTAGGACGAACGCGTGATCAACTGTTCGGGCTCGTGAACACGCCGCCGCGACCTCAACATACAGGTACAGCTAGGTTATACCAATACCACCAACTATACTTGCCGAGTTGTGACGTAGGACGAACGCGTGATCAACTGTTCGGGCTCGTGAACACGCCGCCGCGACCTCAACATACAGGTACAGCTAGGTTATACCAATACCACCAACTATACTTGCCGAGTTGTGACGTAGCACGAACGCGTGACGCAACTGTTCGGGCTCGTGAACACGCCGCCGCGACCTCAACATACAGGTACAGCTAGGTTATACCAATACCACCAACTATACTTGCCGAGTTGTGACGTAGGACGAACGCGTGATCAACTGTTCGGGCTCGTGAACACGCCGCCGCGACCTCAACATACAGGTACAGCTAGGTTATACCAATACCACCAACTATACTTGCCGAGTTGTGACGTAGGACGAACGCGTGATCAACTGTTCGGGCTCGTGAACACGCCGCCGCGACCTCAACATACAGGTACAGCTAGGTTATACCAATACCACCAACTATACTTGCCGAGTTGTGACGTAGGACGAACGCGTGATCAACTGTTCGGGCTCGTGAACACGCCGCCGCGACCTCAACATACAGGTACAGCTAGGTTATACCAATACCACCAACTATACTTGCCGAGTTGTGACGTAGGACGAACGCGTGATCAACTGTTCGGGCTCGTGAACACGCCGCCGCGACCTCAACATACAGGTACAGCTAGGTTATACCAATACCACCAACTATACTTGCCGAGTTGTGACGTAGGACGAACGCGTGATCAACTGTTCGGGCTCGTGAACACGCCGCCGCGACCTCAACATACAGGTACAGCTAGGTTATACCAATACCACCAACTATACTTGCCGAGTTGTGACGTAGGACGAACGCGTGATCAACTGTTCGGGCTCGTGAACACGCCGCCGCGACCTCAACATACAGGTACAGCTAGGTTATACCAATACCACCAACTATACTTGCCGAGTTGTGACGTAGGACGAACGCGTGATCAACTGTTCGGGCTCGTGAACACGCCGCCGCGACCTCAACATACAGGTACAGCTAGGTTATACCAATACCACCAACTATACTTGCCGAGTTGTGACGCAGGACGAACGCGTGATCAACTGTTCGGGCTCGTGAACACGCCGCCGCGACCTCAACATACAGGTACAGCTAGGTTATACCAATACCACCGACTATACTTGCCGAGTTGTGACGTAGGACGAACGCGTGATCAACTGTTCGGGCTCGTGAACACGCCGCCGCGACCTCAACATACAGGTACTAGGTTATACCAATACCACCAACTATACTTGCCGAGTTGTGACGTAGCACGAACGCGTGATCAACTGTTCGGGCTCGTGAACACGCCGCCGCGACCTCAACATACAGGTACAGCTAGGTTATACCAATACCACCAACTATACTTGCCGAGTTGTGACG
The DNA here is from genome assembly GCA_025490895.1 of Thaumatotibia leucotreta. Classification (NCBI taxonomy): domain Eukaryota; kingdom Metazoa; phylum Arthropoda; class Insecta; order Lepidoptera; family Tortricidae; genus Thaumatotibia; species Thaumatotibia leucotreta. The sequence goes on along the minus strand of JALPQI010005102.1, from coordinate 58,547 downwards.
CAGGACGAACGCGTGATCAACTGTTCGGGCTCGTGAACACGCCGCCGCGACCTCAACATACAGGTACAGCTAGGTTATACCAATACCACCGACTATACTTGCCGAGTTGTGACGTAGGACGAACGCGTGATCAACTGTTCGGGCTCGTGAACACGCCGCCGCGACCTCAACATACAGGTACAGCTAGGTTATACCAATACCACCAACTATACTTGCCGAGTTGTGACGTAGCACGAACGCGTGATCAACTGTTCGGGCTCGTGAACACGCCGCCGCGACCTCAACATACAGGTACAGCTAGGTTATACCAATACCACCAACTATACTTGCCGAGTTGTGACGTAGGACGAACGCGTGATCAACTGTTCGGGCTCGTGAACACGCCGCCGCGACCTCAACATACAGGTACAGCTAGGTTATACCAATACCACCAACTATACTTGCCGAGTTGTGACGTAGCACGAACGCGTGATCAACTGTTCGGGCTCGTGAACACGCTGAAGGCCGACCCGCACACACGCCGCCGCGACCTCAACATACAGGTACAGCTAGGTTATACCAATACCACCAACTATACTTGCCGAGTTGTGACGTAGGACGAACGCGTGATCAACTGTTCGGGCTCGTGAACACGCCGCCGCGACCTCAACATACAGGTACAGCTAGGTTATACCAATACCACCAACTATACTTGCCGAGTTGTGACGTAGCACGAACGCGTGATCAACTGTTCGGGCTCGTGAACACGCCGCCGCGACCTCAACATACAGGTACAGCTAGGTTATACCAATACCACCAACTATACTTGCCGAGTGACGTAGGACGAACGCGTGATGCAACTGTTGGGCTCGTGAACACGCCGCCGCGACCTCAACATACAGGTACAGCTAGGTTATACCAATACCACCAACTATACTTGCCGAGTTGTGACGTAGGACGAACGCGTGATCAACTGTTCGGGCTCGTGAACACGCCGCCGCGACCTCAACATACAGGTACAGCTAGGTTATACCAATACCACCAACTATACTTGCCGAGTTGTGACGTAGGACGAACGCGTGATGCAACTGTTCGGGCCGACCCGCACACACGCCGCCGCGACCTCAACATACAGGTACAGCTAGGTTATACCAATACCACCAACTATACTTGCCGAGTTGTGACGTAGGACGAACGCGTGATGCAACTGTTCGGGCCGACCCGCACACACGCCGCCGCGACCTCAACATACAGGTACAGCTAGGTTATACCAATACCACCAACTATACTTGCCGAGTTGTGACGTAGGACGAACGCGTGATCAACTGTTCGGGCTCGTGAACACGCCGCCGCGACCTCAACATACAGGTACAGCTAGGTTATACCAATACCACCAACTATACTTGCCGAGTTGTGACGTAGGACGAACGCGTGATCAACTGTTCGGGCTCGTGAACACGCCGCCGCGACCTCAACATACAGGTACAGCTAGGTTATACCAATACCACCAACTATACTTGCCGAGTGACGTAGGACGAACGCGTGACGCAACTGTTCGGGCTCGTGAACACGCCGCCGCGACCTCAACATACAGGTACAGCTAGGTTATACCAATACCACCAACTATACTTGCCGAGTTGTGACGTAGGACGAACGCGTGATCAACTGTTCGGGCTCGTGAACACGCCGCCGCGACCTCAACATACAGGTACAGCTAGGTTATACCAATACCACCAACTATACTTGCCGAGTTGTGACGTAGCACGAACGCGTGATCAACTGTTCGGGCTCGTGAACACGCCGCCGCGACCTCAACATACAGGTACAGCTAGGTTATACCAATACCACCAACTATACTTGCCGAGTTGTGACGTAGCACGAACGCGTGATCAACTGTTCGGGCTCGTGAACACGCCGCCGCGACCTCAACATACAGGTACAGCTATGTAGGTTATACCAATACCACCAACTATACTTGCCGAGTTGTGACGTAGCACGAACGCGTGATCAACTGTTCGGGCTCGTGAACACGCCGCCGCGACCTCAACATACAGGTACAGCTAGGTTATACCAATACCACCAACTATACTTGCCGAGTTGTGACGTAGCACGAACGCGTGATCAACTGTTCGGGCTCGTGAACACGCCGCCGCGACCTCAACATACAGGTACTAGGTTATACCAATACCACCAACTATACTTGCCGAGTTGTGACGTAGGACGAACGCGTGATCAACTGTTCGGGCTCGTGAACACGCCGCCGCGACCTCAACATACAGGTACAGCTAGGTTATACCAATACCACCAACTATACTTGCCGAGTTGTGACGTAGGACGAACGCGTGATCAACTGTTCGGGCTCGTGAACACGCCGCCGCGACCTCAACATACAGGTACAGCTAGGTTATACCAATACCACCAACTATACTTGCCGAGTTGTGACGTAGCACGAACGCGTGATCAACTGTTCGGGCTCGTGAACACGCCGCCGCGACCTCAACATACAGGTACAGCTAGGTTATACCAATACCACCAACTATACTTGCCGAGTTGTGACGTAGCACGAACGCGTGATCAACTGTTCGGGCTCGTGAACACGCCGCCGCGACCTCAACATACAGGTACAGCTAGGTTATACCAATACCACCAACTATACTTGCCGAGTTGTGACGTAGGACGAACGCGTGATCAACTGTTCGGGCTCGTGAACACGCCGCCGCGACCTCAACATACAGGTACAGCTAGGTTATACCAATACCACCAACTATACTTGCCGAGTTGTGACGTAGCACGAACGCGTGATCAACTGTTCGGGCTCGTGAACACGCCGCCGCGACCTCAACATACAGGTACAGCTATGTAGGTTATACCAATACCACCAACTATACTTGCCGAGTTGTGACGTAGCACGAACGCGTGATCAACTGTTCGGGCTCGTGAACACGCCGCCGCGACCTCAACATACAGGTACAGCTAGGTTATACCAATACCACCAACTATACTTGCCGAGTTGTGACGTAGCACGAACGCGTGATCAACTGTTCGGGCTCGTGAACACGCCGCCGCGACCTCAACATACAGGTACTAGGTTATACCAATACCACCAACTATACTTGCCGAGTTGTGACGTAGGACGAACGCGTGATCAACTGTTCGGGCTCGTGAACACGCCGCCGCGACCTCAACATACAGGTACAGCTAGGTTATACCAATACCACCAACTATACTTGCCGAGTTGTGACGTAGGACGAACGCGTGATCAACTGTTCGGGCTCGTGAACACGCCGCCGCGACCTCAACATACAGGTACAGCTAGGTTATACCAATACCACCAACTATACTTGCCGAGTTGTGACGTAGCACGAACGCGTGATGCAACTGTTCGGGCTCGTGAACACGCTGCTGCAGGCCGACCCGCACACACGCCGCCGCGACCTCAACATACAGGTACAGCTAGGTTACCACCTACCCTGCTAAGCATAATAGAGATATCTAAATAGTACAAGTGCGGAAAACACTCGTGTCGATTTAAAACACTCCCTGTCGGTCGTGTTTTAACCCTTAGGTGCATACGAGGTGCATACAGTATCAAAAACGATACGACCGAAACGACACATGTCGAAATAAATTATCAATTGTAACTGTCACACTGAGCAACAGAGTTCTAATTAGCATCGCTTGTTTACTTACGTCATTTCAGAAATAAAATATGTAATACCATATGCACCTAAGGGATAAAACATCGCCACTCGTTTCGAATTTAGTTTTTGCACGTGTCTCGTACGACGTTTTTTAGTACAGATGGCCCTCCGAAGTTTTGGACCTGACGTAAAATGACCCACTTCTCGCATTAGAGCCTAAAAGGTGTACTTGTACTAAAAAATAAAATTTAATGCAAACATGCACCTTAAATTATATGGCTGACGATTCCATTTCCAAATGCCTCTATTTTTGAGATATCACTATTTCGCTTAGCAGGGCAGCCAATACCACCAACTATAGTTGCCGATTTCTAAGATTGAACTTTTGGCAGTTAAAAAATGAGCCTTATAATGTATGACGTTATGGCCCGGCTACGACATTGGTCTAAGGCGACCGGCTTAGCGGAAAACCAGACGTGCGAGAGGGAGTTCCCATATCGGCATCCAGCTCCAATTCATGGATTCGCTCGCCGCCGATCGCCTTAGACCAATGTCGTGGCCGGGCCTTTAAGATTATCGGAAAAATGGCGAGTCTTACCCTCATATTAATAAGGATTAATCTATACTAAAGCTTCTACTACGCGAGGTAATACTCACGTATATTTGACCATTTTCACTTCTAGGGGCCCTCAATTAGCGTCAGATTAAAAAAGCTTTGCGTGAGACTACGCACTACTTAAAAACACAAAAAAAAAGAAATAGTACATTACATCAGAGGCCGGGAAAATGAGAATTCCGGCCAAGTTGGTATACAGAGTGTTTTTTTTAAGTGGGACAGTATGGGGAAATCGGAAACTATAGAAGATACAAGGAAGCTGTCTTAGGAGACATTAGGTATTTTTTTGAGATAACAATTTTGGCATTTTCAAAATTTTGGTCAGTGCGTGTTGTACCTAAAAATTAATATTGTTGATAAAAAAACCGTTTTTTGACGGAGATCGACGTTATTTCATACGTAGATAATTTTATTGTACTGGATGAAAAAAATCTGAACAGCAGAAGTTAGTCGGATAGGTAACGAGGCCGGTAATCCGTTTTCACGCCGAGGCATGTATAGTGCTTTTCTCAAACATACAAAGAAATACAAAAAAAATAATGACAATGTTGTCGAAATTAAAAACAATTCACTTTGCAGGCCTAGGCCTGAATAGTGTTATGAAATTCCATTTCCATCCCAGTGAGTTACTGCGCTCTAAAAGCGATACTTCCGAGTCTATTTTAAGCTAGGCGTCCACAGACCCGAATCGTACGCATCGGACGCATCGCATTTAGTATTCTTTGTATAGAAAGTCATACAAGTGCGTCCACTGTTCCGCACCGTACGTATCGTAATATCAGTGGAAAAGTGCGATGCGTCCGATGCGTACGATACGAACATGTGGACGCCTGGCTTTAAGGAACGTAAAGACAATATTTCATTGCATGTTTGAGAAAAATAAATTGATTTGTTGCAATGTGCAATTTCAATAAACTTTTCCTTCTACCAGCGATACGCCGTGATCCCACTCTCAACCAATTCCGGCCTCATCGGCTGGGTACCGCACTGCGACACTCTACACTCCCTCATCAGAGACTACCGCGAGAAGAGGAAGTGTCTCCTCAACATAGAGCACCGCATCATGCAGCGGATGGCCTCCGACCTGGAGAAACTCATGCTGATGCAGAAGGTAACATAATCAGACTGTTAAACTCGCTTATTCATCAGAGATACGCCAGGATACCACTCTCCAACAAGCCTCACTGTGACACTCTGCACTTTCGTTACACGCAGTTTTCGCAGATCAAGAAAGATCTTTCATGATCTGCGAATATTTTTGTCTAGCTGCTCGATTTTTCTCGGTGATTTCTTTACAGGACAAGCATAAAGTCTACTATCCATCAAACGATTTCTTAAGGTGCGTTCAAACTAAAAGAGCATTCGCTGTTCTAAGCTCCCACTCTACGAAATTCGATCGGTAAACAAAACGTGATTGGTTGATTTCGTAGAACGGGCGCTAGAACAGCGAAGTTCTTTTGGTTTAAACGCACCTTTATTCTCGTACGATCGGTCAAGAACTGAATTTCCACTTGATATTTCTCGTACAGAGTGGCACAGGACCGGTCATTGTGGCAATCTTTGAGGATGGCCTATGTTCTGCAGTGTACGTCTTTCGGCTGATATGATGATGATGATGATGATGATGATTTCTCATATAATGTCGCTCTCATGACACCACTCTTCACCAACTCGTCATCGCCTGGGTACTACACTGCGACACTCTACACTCCTTTCGTTACAAGCGGTTTTCGCAAATCAAGAAAGATCTTTCATGATCTGCGAATATTTTTGTCTAGCTGCTCGATTTTTCTCGGTGATTTCTTTACAGGACAAGCATAAAGTCTACTATCCATCAGACGATTTCTTATTCTCGTACCATCGGTCACAAACTGAATTTCCACTTGATATTTCTCGTACAGAGTGGCACAGGACCGGTCATAGTGGCAATCTTTGGGGGAGGTCTATGTTCAGCAGTGGACGGCTTTCGGCTGATATGATGATAATGATTTCTCGTATAATGTCGCTCTCATGACACCACTCTTCACCAACTCGTCATCGGCTGGGTGCCGCACTGCGACACTCTACACTCCCTCATCAGAGACTACCGCGAGAAGAGGAAGTGTCTCCTCAACATAGAGCACCGCATCATGCAGCGCATGGCCTCCGACCTGGAGAAACTCATGCTGATGCAGAAGGTAACAGAATCAGACTGTTAAACTCGCTTATTCATCAGAGATACGCCATGATACCACTCTCCAACAAGCCTCATTGTGACACTCTGCACTTTCGTTACACGCGGTTTTCGCAGATCAAGAAAGATCTTTCTCATATTTTTCTCTAGCTGCTCGATTTTTCTCGGTGATTTCTTTACAGGACAAGCATAAATTCTACTATCCATCAGCCGATTTCTTATTCTCGTACGATCGGTCACAAACTGAATTTCCACTTGATATTACTCGTACAGAGAGTGGCACAGGACCGGTCATTGTGGCAATCTTTGGGGGAGGCCTATGTTGAGCAGTGGCTTTCGGCTGATATGATGATGATGATGATGATTTCTCGTATAATGTCGCTCTCATGACACCACTCTTCACCAACTCGTCATCGGCTGGGTGCCGCACTGCGACACTCTACACTCCCTCATCAGAGACTACCGCGAGAAGAGGAAGTGTCTCCTCAACATAGAGCACCGCATTATGCAGCGGATGGCCTCCGACCTGGAGAAACTCATGCTGATGCAGAAGGTAATAGAATCAGACTGTTAAACTCATGTTTCATCAGAGATACCCCATGATACCACTCTCCAACAAGCCTCACTGTGACACTACACTTTCGTTACACGCGGTTTTCGCAGATCAAGAAAGATCTTTCTCATATTTTTCTCTAGCTGCTCGATTTTTCTCGGTGATTTCTTTACAGGACAAGCATAAAGTCTACTATCCATCAGACGATTTCTTATTCTCGTACGATTGGTCACAAACTGAATTTCCACTTGATATTTCTCGTACAGAGTGGCACAGGGCCGGTCATTGTGGCAATCTTTGGGGGAGGCCTATGTTCAGCAGTGGACGTCTTTCGGCTGATATGATGATGATGATTTCTCGTATAATGTCACTCTCATGACACCACTCTTCACCAACTCGTCATCGGCTGGGTGCCGCACTGCGACACTCTACACTCCCTCATCAGAGACTACCGCGAGAAGAGGAAGTGTCTCCTCAACATCGAGCACCGCATCATGCAGCGCATGGCCTCCGACCTGGAGAAACTCATGCTGATGCAGAAGGTAACAGAATCAGACTGTTAAACTCGCTTATTCATCAGAGATACGCCATGATACCACTCTCCAACAAGCCACACTGCGACACTCTGCACTTTCGTTACACGCGGTTTTCGCAGATCAAGAAAGATCTTTCGCATATTTTTGTCTAGCTGCTCGATTTTTCTCGGTGATTTCTTTACAGGACAATCAAAGTCTACTATCCATCAGACGATTTCTTATTCTCGTACGATAGGTCACAAACGGAATTTCCACTTGATATTTCTCGTACAGAGTGGCACAGGACCGGTCATTGTGGCAATCTTTGGGGGTTCAGCAGTGGACGTCTTTCGGCTGATATGATGATGATGATGATGATGATTTCTCGTATAATGTCGCTCTCATGACACCACTCTTCACCAACTCGTCATCGGCTGGGTGCCGCACTGCGACACTCTACACTCCCTCATCAGAGACTACCGCGAGAAGAGGAAGTGTCTCCTCAACATCGAGCACCGCATCATGCAGCGCATGGCCTCCGACCTGGAGAAACTCATGCTGATGCAGAAGGTAACATAATCAGACTGTTAAACTCATGTTTCATCAGAGATACGCCATGATACCTCACTGCAACAACTCCGGCTTCATCGGCATCATAACAGAATCAGACTGTTAAACTCGCTTATTCATCAGAGATACGCCATGATACCACTCTCCAACAAGCCTCACTGTGACACTCTGCACTTTCGTTACACGCGGTTTTCGCAGATCAAGAAAGATCTTTCGCATATTTTTGTCTAGCTGCTCGATTTTTCTCGGTGATTTCTTTACAGGACAAGCATAAAGTCTACTATCCATCAGACGATTTCTTATTCTCGTACGATGGGTCACAAACTGAATTTCCACTTGATAATTCTCGTACAGAATGGCACAGGACCGGTCATTGTGGCAATCATTGGGGGAGGTCTATGTTCAGCAGTGAAACGTCTTTCGGCTGATATGATGATGATGATGATGAGGATGATGATTTCTCGTATAATGTCGCTCTCATGACACCACTCTTCACCAACTCGTCATCGGCTGGGTGCCGCACTGCGACACTCTACACTCCCTCATCAGAGACTACCGCGAGAAGAGGAAGTGTCTCCTCAACATAGAGCACCGCATCATGCAGCGGATGGCCTCCGACCTGGAGAAACTCATGCTGATGCAGAAGGTAACATAATCAGACTGTTAAACTCAAGTTTCATCAGAGATACGCTATGGTCCCAGAGAAGAGGAAGTGTCTCCTCAACATCCTGAAGAAACTCATGCTGATGCAGAATGTAACAGAATCAAACGGTTAAACTCACGTAGGTGTTCATCAGAGATACGCCATGATACCTCGCTCCAACAACTCTGGCCTCATCGGATGAGACACTCTGCACTCCATTACACCCGGTTCTCGCAGTCCAAGAAAGTTCTTTCGCATATTTTCGTTTAGCTGCTCGATTTTTCTCGGTGATTTATTTATAGAACAAGCACAAATTCAAAGTTAAACTCACGTATTCATCAGAGATACGCTATGATACCACTCTGCAACAACTCTGGCTTCATCAGATGAGACACTCTGCACTCCTTTCGTTACACCCATTTTATACAGTCCAAGAAAGATGGTCTTTCGCATATTTTCGTTTAGCTGCTCGATTTTTCGCGGTGATTTCTATACAGAACAAGCACAAAATCAAAGTAAAAACTCACGTATTCATCAGAGATACGCTATGATACCACTGTCCAACAACTCTGGCTTCATCGGAATACACTCTGCACTCCTTTCGTTACACCAATTTTTCACAGTCCAAGAAAGATGGTCTTTCGCATATTTTTGTTTAGCGGCTCGATTTTTCTTGGTGATTTCTTTGCAGGACAAGTCCATCCATCAGACGATTTCTTAGTGTCGTACGTACGGGCACAAACTGAATTTCCACTCGATATTTCTCGCATTATATTGTCGTTCTCATGATACCACTCTCCAACAACTCTGGTCTCATTGATACTCTGTACGCCTTTCGTTATACCCGGTTTTCGCAGTCCAATAAAGATTGTCTTTCGCGTATTTTTGTATTGAAGCCCTTGTCGGGAGTTAAACCCGCGACCTTCAGCTCCGTTGGCAATAATTAACAATAAGTCGACATTGTTACCAACGAGATTTTTACCATTTTTTTTATTTTATTGAAACAAAAGTGTACACGACATTACAGTTTACACCAATGCGTCATGCATGAAACTAAAATTAAGAGATGCAGATAAAGGTACATAAAATAAAGGTACACATACAAAACAAACATTACATTAATTAGATTTAGGCGACACAACTGCGTTGCTCCGTTGCGTCATCTGAGCCGGCGTAGGGTTCGGCAGGTTGCCCCGGAACCGCCAAAACACGACGCCCTCCGGCCAGAAGTCCGGACTCGCGATAGTGTCCTGAAGCGATGGACTGATCAAGTTAGTCCACCGATTTCTACACGGTCGGTAAGAGACACGCTGGACAGAAACAGGTGGAAGCAGATCATCCGCTCCAGATGTAACCCTGATACTGAGTATGTCCTCAGACATGAGGGACGGATGATCTACCTAAGAGAGAGAGAGAGTCACTACCAAGTAAGAGGCCGTGAAAACCCGTACAAAAAAACTTACACCTTGTTTTGGACTTAGTTCGCTCGAATTTATGCTTTTTGGTTCGTGGGCTTTGTGGTTTCCTCCTTGTATTATGTCAGTGTTCATTTCAAGAAATGCTCGGGCTCGATTGCTTTCTGAAGTTGAAATGCTTAAAATAGAATTATTTTATGTTCGCAGGTGGAAGTATTCGAGCATGCGCTTGAGCATACGGCGGGCGATGACCTCGCTAAACTGCTGTGGCTGAAGAGTCCCTCGTCCGAGGTGTGGTTCGAGCGCCGCACCAACTACACACGCTCGCTCGCCGTCATGAGCATGGTGAGTGGCAGTGCAGGGACAGCTCCGGCTGAAGAGCCTCGTCCGAGGTGTGGTTCGAGCGCCGCACCAACTACACACGCTCGCTCGCCGTCATGAGCATGGTGAGTGGCAGTGCAGGGACAGCTCCGACTGAAGAGCCTCGTCCGAGGTGTGGTTCGAGCGCCGCACCAACTACACACGCTCGCTCGCCGTCATGAGCATGGTGAGTGGCAGTGCAGGGACAGCTCCGACTGAAGAGCCTCGTCCGAGGTGTGGTTCGAGCGCCGCACCAACTACACACGCTCGCTCGCCGTCATGAGCATGGTGAGTGGCAGTGCAGGGACAGCTCCGACTGAAGAGCCTCGTCCGAGGTGTGGTTCGAGCGCCGCACCAACTACACACGCTCGCTCGCCGTCATGAGCATGGTGAGTGGCAGTGCAGGGACAGCTCCGACTGAAGAGCCTCGTCCGAGGTGTGGTTCGAGCGCCGCACCAACTACACACGCTCGCTCGCCGTCATGAGCATGGTGAGTGGCAGTGCAGGGACAGCTCCGACTGAAGAGCCTCGTGTAGATTCTGAAGGTGATAAAGAGCCCCTCTTGAAGGCAGAAAGAGTAGGATTATAAAACTATAGAGCTTACACATATACAGGGTGTAAATAAGTATCAAACTTGACAGTTGACAGATGTAATCCTGACCACATTTTGAGACTATAATATCATGTGAACTTTTCTGGATTCGGCTTAGCTTCAGAGATTCAGAGATGATGATGTATTCTGTTTTTCCAAAAACTATTTTTATCATAACTCGCTGAAAGATGCCTACACGATAAAAAATGTTAAACTATGAGTTTTCATCTTGACGTACCCATTGATTGACATTAGAGAGAAGGTGAAAAAAGTTTGCGCGAAATCTTTACCTTAAAACAATTAAAAAACTCTTCAAAAACAATTATATCCCTAATTTTTTTACTAGCCATGTATAAAACATTGGGCTTATGGAAAACTTAAAAATAACTATTTAGAACATAATCGGCCTAGCCGTTTCTTAAACTACGGAACCCTACACTGAGCATGGCCCGACATTCTCTTAACCGTTTTTTTTCATAGTTTTTTTGTCACACACACATTCACAAATATACCTACATCAAAAAAAGTTTTGGATTTCTTCTCGCGAAAATACCCAAAGAACAAGAATGACTGAATGATGAAGAATGATGAATGAATATGCTTCTACCCAGGTCGGCTACATCCTCGGCCTCGGCGACCGGCACCCGTCGAACATCATGCTGGACCGCGTCACCGGCAAGTTCCTGCACATCGACTTCGGAGACTGCTTCGAGGTGGCCGTCACACGCGACAAGTTCCCGGAGAAGATCCCCTTCCGGCTGACTAGGATGCTCATCAACGCCATGGAGGTGAGGGCGAAAGACTAACAGCCGTATTCATAAAAATTTAGAGGACTGTTGAAGGGTCCTTCAGAGACGATGTCAAAAAACGTTATTCATAAACGTCAAATAGCGCTAATCAGTCCCTCAACAGTTCATTATCTCATGCTCAAGTTACGAGCTCATGCACCCTTCTTTACCTCCTCATTAAGCCTTATTATGCATTCCATTAAAGTCTACTTTGTCGGGAACATGACGGCTATGACAGCTACCTTAGAAATATATGGAAAGCGCGAGAATTCTATATAAATACAAACAACCAATTATAAAATTAGATCAGAGATAAATTCCCGGAGACGAACCCCTTCCGGCTGACGAGGATGCTCATCAACGCCATGGAGGTGAGAGCAATAGGAGGTGGTGTTTTGACCACATTTTAACCAAGTGTTATCCTCTGAGAAACTGCTGCGAGCTGACGCAGACTGGGGATCAAGCTCCCAGAGAAAATTTGACAAATGACGAGGATGCTTAACTTAATGGTGGTAAGGACAGAAGACTCGGGACTTGGTAGTCCACTCAGTATTTAACTAGGTGGGCTTCATACTTGCGCTGGGAGAGTACCCGTCCAATATCATACTGCGCCGCGTCACCGGGAAGGTGCTCCACATCGACTTCGGAGACTGCTTCGAGGTGGCCGTCACAAGCGACAAGTTCCTGGAGAAGATTCCCTTCCGGCTGACGAGGATGCTCATCAACGCCATGGAGGTGAGAGCAATAGGAGTTGGTGTTTTACTCCACATTTTGACCAGGTGTTATTCTCTGGCTGAGAAACTGCTCCCAGAGAAAATTTGAAAAATGACGAGGATGCTTCTTAACTTAATGGTGGTAAGGACAGAAGACTCGGGACTTGGTAGTCCACTCAGTATTTAATTAGCTTCGAGGTGGCCGTCACACGCGACAAGTTCCCTGAGAAGATCCCCTTCCGGCTGACGAGGAAGCTCATCAACGCCATGGAGGTGAGAACAGTAGAAGTTGGTGTTTTACTCCACATTTTGACCAAGTGTTATCCTCTGAGAAACTGCTGCGAGCTGACGCAGACTGGGGATCAAGCTCCCAGAGAAAATTTGACAAATGACGAGGATGCTTCTTAACTTAATGGTGGTAAGGACAGAAGACTCGGGACTTGGTAGTCCACTCAGTATTTAACTAGGTGGGCTTCATAGTTGCGCTGGGAGAGTACCGTGCGAGCTGACGCAGACTGGGGATCAAGCTCCCAGAGAAAATTTGACAAATGACGATGATGCTTATTAACTTAATGGTGGTAAGGACAGAAGACTCGGGACTTGGTAGTCCACTCAGTATTTATAACTAGGTCCGCGTCACCGGCAAGTTCCTGCACATCGACTTCGGAGACTGCTTCGAGGTGGCCGTCACACGCGACAAGTTCCCGGAGAAGATCCCCTTCCGGCTGACTAGGATGCTCATCAACGCCATGGAGGTGAGAGCAATAGGAGTTGGTGTTTTACTCCACATTTTGACCAGGTGTTATCCTCTGAGAAACTGCTGCGAGCTGACGCAGACTGGGGATCAAGCTCCCAGAGAAAATTTGACAAATGACGAGGATGCTTCTTAACTTAATGGTGGTAAGGACAGAAGACTCGGGACTTGGTAGTCCACTCAGTATTTAACTAGGTGGGCTTCATACTTGCGCTGGGAGAGTACCCGTCCAACATCATACTGCGCCGCGTCACCGGGAAGGTGCTCCACATCGACTTCGGAGACTGCTTCGAGGTGGCCGTCACACGCGACAAGTTCCCGGAGAAGATCCCCTTCCGGCTGACTAGGATGCTCATCAATGCCATGGAGGTGAGAGTATAAGACTTAGGGCTTGGGGTTTTACCCCAAATTTTGATCAGGCGACATCCTTTGGCTCTGAGACTGCTCGACGCAGTGACCGCTCGACGCGGTTTTTTTAGGTTTCAGGTCCGCAGTACGCGTCGGGCTTTGGCCGAGGGTGCTCCGGACGAGGACCCTCTTAATTGGTCGAAACATGTCGAGCAATCCAGTTGGCCGTGTGGTGACGGCGTTAAGAATACATTTGTCACCACCCCAATTCATCCTGTGGGTGTCGTAAGAGTCGACTAAGGGATCGAAGTGTCACTGACCATCATTTCATAAAAGATTGATGATGGGCAGCAGCGTTATCATAGTGGACACATTACTGTGATCGCCAATCCGCTTGCCCAGCGTGGCGATTATGGGCATTTACCTCCAAATGCGTCTATACGCATAGCTAATAGGAGAGGCCTACGTCGAGCAGTCGACTATCATACAACATAACTGTTTATTTTTTAATAGTTACGTGGCCCTTCCAAGGTGGGTCACGCACTAATCATGATAGTAGAGCGTGCAGGATACTTTAGCAAACTATACAACTGTTGTCCCCTGGCTGACGTGACAGAATAAACAACAAAAAAGTGATTGACCCATAAATTACTATAAATTGTATTATAAATATAATTAAACGGTCAAACTCACGTGTATTTAGTCACCACGCGCGACATGTTTCGGAGAGGAGGTCTTAATTATCAAGCACTGAGCCCGCGTTCATTCCAAGCGACCGTTTAATTAATTAATTATATTTACAGTTATTACGAAGTTTAAATCTAATGACCCTTATATATCTGTGAGCAGGTAACGGGCATCGAGGGCACATACCGTCGCACCTGCGAGTCGGTGATGGAAGTCCTGCACCGCCACAAGGACAGCGTCATGGCTGTCCTCGAGGCCTTCGTCTACGACCCGCTGCTCAACTGGCGCCTCGTCGACGCCGCCCGCCGCTCGCGCGCCGACGATTCCATACCAGACTCCGCCTCCCCAATCTCCAGGAGCAGCCGAATACCCATCCTAATAGAACCTCTCGACCAACCAGCTGAGAGTAACTTGAACAAACGAGCGCTAGGCATCGTGAACAGGGTTAGAGACAAACTTACAGGCAGAGACTTCCCTCATATCGATGAAACTGTGTCGGTGCAGAAGCAGGTCGAATTGTTGATTCAGCAGGCGACGAGCAATGAGAATCTGTGTCAGTGCTATATTGGGTGGTGTCCGTTTTGGTGAACGTTGTGCCTGTTAATGTTTTGTACATATTACGAAATGTAAGAAATTTTTGAATCTAAACTTGAGATTCTATATCTATTTCTATTATCTTGTTTAATTGGGAATTAGTGATTGTTATTTCTCATTTGCTGCGATAATATTGTCTACATCTACTTCTTCTTCCTCTTCATCAGCATGTGTTCGCCCACTGTTGGGCATATACTTCTCTATTTTTTTCCTTCCAGAGCCACACACCCTAATCAATTATTAGCTTCTCATGACACAAAAGATTGCATTTAATCAATTATAATTACATTTGTAAGTAATTATTCAATTAAACGTTTTATTTTATTTTTAAGCATTAAAACACACTGCCTCGTTATAAATCATATTCTTGAATCAATTACATAATGTAAATATTTTGTTTTAGCGTGTGTCGACCTTCAAATTATGCTAAATCGAATCCTATACCCGTCATTCTATAATTCATTTGTATGACAGTGACAGACAGTTTATCTCGCGCACGACATATTGTCTCATATTTTTCAGTTGGTAGCCGCCTGTTTTATCTCCAACAATTTAATATCAGTTATGCTTACAGGTAAATTAGCCAAAGCTGGCACGAATGGAACGAATGAAATTAATGACATCTATCATTGTGCGTATGCGACCCTGCTATACCAACCTATATCTATTGTCATTTCTCGATCCATTCGTGCCAGCTTTGGTGAATTTACCTGTAAATTTGATATATTCTTATATTTTTGTATGAAATAATATTGTACAGATGTAGTTCATAATCCTTTTCCATAATATTTTCACGTTCACGTCCTAATACATGTCATATTGCTGTCACTAACTTTTAGTATCCATTGCACTGAATTTCATTGAGACAGAAAAATAATCGATGGCAAATGATTATGCATTAGTTACAGCTGTACTGAACGTAAATAAATATTAATCGTAATAAATTTACAAAAAATGTAAAGCCTGTCCGTCTCTCCTAAAAAGTTTTATACAGTAGGTAAGCCACTATCTACCTACTCTTAAAGAATATGCCGTAAACAGATATTTCCTAGATCAAAAATAAAAATAAAGTGACGCTTGACTAGAATATTGTCTCGGGTTTCTTCAGAAATAAGGTGGTTTTAAAGAAATGTATTAGGAGGTTAGAAAGCCTTTTCCTATCCAAGGTAACGTAGTACGAACAGGCTTTACTTATTATTAATCAATCTTGATGCGTTCCTTTACTTCGATATAGTTTAAATGTCATTTATTTAGGGTTAAGCTAATGCTACTAGTTCTTAAAAATGTTCTAGACTTTGTAAATTGTAATATTAACACTATACGAACAGATGTGCCTATATCAATCATTGCCATTTTATTTCTAGATTAAGTGAAAACTTTGAAAGCCAAAGCTTTGTTATAATTCTTCCTTAAGTAATCTCACCATTGTCGTTCCCATGAATTGGTTGGATCAATTGGCTAGGTTTATTTCTGCTTCATCATCGCTGAAAAACAAGTACAGTCCACCATGAAAGGGGTTTACCACTTTTCGACTATTCAGTGGTTATAAAATTGAAAAATGGTAAACCACTTTTTTTGTTGACTATACAATTTGTTTAAATATACTAAACGCATAGCCGTAATATTTGAGAGAAACACTCATTGTCTAATTGACGCATTTACTTATCTATTTGTTAGCAGATAGAAATTAGACAAACATTATGTTTACTACCCCTTATTGTTAGGATTACACCCGATGCTAGAAACATACCAGATGTAACAAAAAAGTGTTGAACCATCTATGTATCATATACTACTTAGGAAATAAGGTAAACATTGTTTTGCGCGAAAATTGTTTCGTATAATTTCCGTGGCCCAAAACCGGTCGATCCGCTGAATGGACCTTCAAACGGATCACCACTATTTGTTATTTAGTTTTAATAAGTTTCTGATTATGTTACATGTACAATAAATATAATTAAAATTTTGACATGTAAATACGTTTTTGTTTTACAATCGCTTAGTCATCGTTCCTTGTCCTTCCTATCTCGTTTTGCCTAGTCATCATTGTTTTACCCAGTTGACACGTTCTCTATCCCATCCCAATCCACACGGACAGGGAATTTATTAAGCCTTCCGTCCGTGAAAATATATTTTTTTATGTGACGAAAGTAGACAACTGAGCACTCAGCCCACCTGACGGAATGCAGGAACTTGAGGTCCATGGATATAGTGATAAAAAAATCGCCTATGCGCTGCCTACCCTGAGGACTTAGATGGATTGCCTCTATCTATCCCAGTTAACTACACCGGCTACGGCTGGACAATGTAAACAAACCTAGTATTCATAATGTCTGTAATTTCCTTTCTATCTAATCAAATACATACTGCTAAATCCAAGTAATATCGCCATCATAGGTTCAACAGACTCATACATATGTCACGATCCACACAGCAGTTATAGTTACACCTCGTATACAAGCATGTGCGTAAAGGGGATTGGGTATTTTTGTATGGACTAGTGGCGTCATTTTTTTTTTTCAGTGGCCATCGTTTATGTTACTACTATTTTGTAGTGCTACCTTAGACTAGCTTATATACAAAATAAGTTTTGCCGTAAGTAATATCGGAGCCAAGATATAGCCCTTCAAACAATGTTATTGGACCAGTGAATATACCTAACTAAGACAGGTTTAGGAGACAGCTTAGATGACTACGGGCTTATTTAACTCGATAATACTACTAACAAAGATACAAGGAAATTGCCCTTAAAGTATATTGTTCATTTAACCGACTTAAAAAAAAAGAAGATCTTAGGTTAATGAAAATATAACTGTATTTTCTCATGCGATTTCTATGCTGTCTGTTTAGTGAACATTAAAAATGTTGCAAAATGGTTTCAATAGACGGTTCACCCTCTGACTACACCATAAGGAAACAGGTGTGATGCACACATGCAAAATGTTTTGACATATTTCCAAGTAGGAAATGTACCTAATTAGATTAGTTTTTAGATTGGAATTGTTACTAATTCTTTCTTAGGAATACAACACAACGTTATGTGACATTATTTGGGATAAGGGGCCTTATTGTCGATGGCTCTTACGTCCGATGGCGTCGTATTTGTATACAAACATGGCTCAAAACGCCGTAAGCGCCAATGACAATAACGTCCCTTTTCCCAGATAACGTCATTTGTAATTTTTAGTATTACGTTGAATTACTTTTTTACACATTTTCTGGCTCGTCGTAAACTTCATTCTCAATATTATCTTGGCGAATCACTCTCTGAAAACTGTGCCGGGGGATCAAGATGTTCTTGATACCTACCCCATCCCAAGAACCATATAATTGACATTACATGTAAGCAACAGCCTAAGGTCCTCTTCCCAACAACACATGAACAATAATGTCCTAATATTGCCTCTGGGCCATGTAATCCACCATCTACAGCAACATTACATACATTTATTTATATACCTGAAAAAACACGCATAAAGTGTAAAAATATGAATACTTTTATTAGTTGTTTAAAATGCGACAAAACCTTTGACATAATTACGTTCAATAGAACGTTCATCGACATCCGTCATAAAACCGCGGTGTTAAAGAAAAAAGGAATAATCTCTAAATAATTATTGACCGAAAAAGAACCTTATGTCCAAGGCAGTTTAGTATGAATTAAGGTTAGGTTTTACGTGGCATAGGTACACAATAGTAGTTTTAACTCATTCCGATGCATTTCAAAAATAAATGTGAGTATTTACTATAAAACTTTAAAGTATGATATCTCGGCTCCGATATAATTTAGCTATATGTACTCCATAATAAAATAAGTTTAATTTAAATTGCTCTTTTCAAATTTACCACTTTCATGAGTGGCCGCCAAAATTTAAAAACGACGCCAACTTTACCCAAACCCCTTTCAAGTTCAGTTTTGACACTTTCACGATTTTTGTATTAGACGTAGCGTCGTAAAAGGTTAATCAAGTCTTAATAGCTCATCACCATTATTAGTCCGTGGGCTAGTCGGCCTGAAATTAGAAAACGGTATAATTTGGGGGTACCAAGTGTCCTTTTTACAGTAGTTAGACATATTCATAAGGATGTTAAAAAAGTATGATAGACATCTCAAAGTGGTAGCTAATAGGCATACGGGCTATTTCAAGATTTCCGTTGTATGACAGGTATGGTTAAAATTAGGAGGTATAAATTTTCCTTTTCACGGCTGTTAGGTAAGCTTATAAAAACGTCAAAAATGCAAGATTGCCATTTATAAGTGCTACCTAACAAAAATGGGGGCCAATCAAAGATGGTGGATCTCAAGTTTTACAAAATCAAGTATATCTCGAGAACTATTAAAGAACGATCGAGAACTAAGTATACGGTGGTTTATGACTACAATTCATTTAAATATTTTTTATGGGTCTTTTTTTAAATACCGCCAACAAGTTATAGGGTAAGTGCTCCAGTGAATGAACACTTAAGGAAATTTTCGACTTAATATTTTTTTTGTGGCCAGGACCAATAATGAAGTTTAAATATGAATGTTCTTATAGAATAAACCACTATTGTAGTTTTCTAAAATCAATTTTATTTTGCATTAGTGCTGCACAGTTTTAAATTATAGCTAGCTGTAGGGGATAAAATGGAAAATCACCAGTGAATGAACACAAAATTCTAGTAAATGAACAAATGAAACCAATGAATGAACTACCTTAAAAATAATGTATTAAAATGCGAAAAGTACTCTATTTTTAATTGCTAGTGCTAGTAATATTCGATAATTGAATTTGAACTTTAAGGAGACATAATAACTATAAACATTATTAAACGACATCCATTACAGTTCCACATTTCTGCGTATTCTGGGATGGTTCAATTACCTAACTCTTCCGTTACCATTGAAGAGTGACCTTATTTGTCGCTTTCGTTAAAAAGTAAACTGGGCTCATTCTGTATATCAATTATAGCAGTTGAATACTTTTGATTAACCAAAGATCTGTCTATATTTGTTTCTTCAGTGCCATGAATTTGGAATATTTCGGTTATTTAAATAGCGTTGATTTTGAGATATCAAAACTGGCACTTGATAGTTCACTAGTTGCAACAGCTTTTAGAGGTTTATCGATAGATTCTTGGTCATAATGGAATCTTTTATACGATTTTTTTAACCTTTCCATGTCTTAAAACCAGACAAAATACAAAATAAATGATTTAGTTCATTCACTGGTTTTCGCAATCCAATTAATGAACTAACTGTGTTTGCGGTAGTTCATTAAAAATTTAATATATCAAGTATTGTTCGAACACTGGCCTTTTGCTAGACAGCACATTTCTATTAAAGTCATAGAAAACCAAATCTTATAATAACTACTAAAACGTCAGATATAGAACAAACAATAAATCACGCAATTCCAGTAAATGAACTCCCCCGTTCGGTCACTAGGTTTAAGCCATTTTTAACTTCTAGTTATAGAACACTGGATTAAAAACCACATTTTGAAACGAAATCACATTAAACTATACTTTAATAGCATGATCATAACCTTTCGGTTTCAATAAAACACGCACTGTACCTGGGAGATGCACGAAACGCACACAATAACACATTAAACACAACGTAAGCTTCCCTCAATCCTTATAACACCTCCATTCTGTTAGCAACATTGATTTTGTTGGCGGTATTATAAAGAAATAAATATGTGGGTAATAGATTTTAAAAAAATATTATAAAGTAACAAGCGGGTATTCTGTCGGCAGCAGTGAGAGTTAACGGTCAATGTAAAGAAACTAGACTAGAAAACTGTAAAATTAAGGTGTAAGAGATACTTGTATATTCTAAAACAGTTACTAAATATAACATTTACTTACAATCAAGTGGTTACGAGCAATTATTATTTCTGGACACCCTCAACCTCTAATATATCAGAAGTGGGATGAACGTTGAGAGAAACCTCAGGTATGTACATTATAATTTACGTATTTTAAAATTACCACGCCTACCATTGGTATTATCTAATTAACCAATGCAATTAATACCATGAAATCCTTAAAGTGGGTATGGAATTTGTCATAGGTAAATTGCAAAAATGGTGAATTGTGTCAGTATTTTCTACCAGTTCTGTAAAGAAAACACACCTACATTTGTTCTTTATAGATTACTTGTACACAGGTATATAAGCTCGCTTTATAATAATCATTAAAAGAGGTTACCTATATTCTGATACATTTTACAATGATTGTCATATCCCGTCTGAACAATTAAATTTGAACTCATGGTTTAACTATTTTTATAATTTATTACTTAATGACGATATAAGATATCTAAAATCTAAATCACTGTAATATTAATATTACCTATCATAAATATGTACAAGACAGTAATTAACAAAACGCGCGTTTAAGTTCACGCGCACCGTCCAATGTAAGTTGATCCCTAGATTCAGGGCAGTTAATATGTGTTAACGTAGATCAACATAAACTGGAAAAGTGTGATGCAGCGATGATTGTGCTTCGCGAATATCGAAATTACGAAAAAGACAACCCATTGCTTTATTTTTATTTGAATATATTCGTGTCTCATATTTTATTAAATATGTTTCTTATAACTAAATAAAAAAAAATACAAGTTTTGTATGCCGAATTTTACACAAATAAAACATCAAGTCAATCGAAGTAAATAAGCAAGAATATTATGTGATTATAATACAAGATATTAATATTAAGTATGTGTGTTTCAACATGATTCTACTTATTTATCGAAGTAGTTACCTTTCATAGCTGACATTTCGATAGAATATCATATATTCTTTTTATTTCCATGTTATGGAAAATTAAGCGTATGATTAATGGAACATCGGCTATGTATATTTAATTTAGCATATATCTAACTTTTGTATACTTACTACATATATACTTAATTTGGATAGGTGCCTACGTTATATATTTTAAAATACCTACTGTTTTATCAATGTCAATAAATTAATGCAGTGTTTATTTGTCTTACCCTATTTCTCTTCCTCACTAACCATCCTATTGCATCTGCTAAATACCAATGTAAATAGAGACTCTCCTAAACTTAAAAGATGAGCTCCTCAAGCCCATCGCCGGTCAGGTCAGCGTACACTCCCGCCACTCCCCTCGCCATGCGCGGAGGAGAGACGCTAGGCAGTCCCGGTCGCCAACGCGTACTGGGGAGCAGACGACGTAGGCAGACAAAATCGAATACTCGATTACGGCGTCAGCGGAAACGAGAAACATATCGAAGCCGAATCTCGTCGTCAAATCCTCGCCGCCATATGAGCTCCGGCGACAATAGTTCCTCCAGCCAGCTCGTCAACATCTGCTACTAGCTCCTCTGAAGCTAGTACAGCTTCACGTGGCCGTTAGCGTTCACGTAAACTATCTACCCGCGCATAGATTCACTCGGCGTCGCAATGCCTCTTCCTCAAGCAGCGCGCGCAACCAGGATAGAAGGGAACGTCAACGTGAGCGATCTAGCCGTAGCTACCGACGACGGGCTAACAAACGCAGACACAGCTCGTCGTCTAGTACACGAGTAACATCGTCTAGCACCGATGTTGACCGCAGGCGTCGTAAACAACGCAGAGCGAATAAGAAACGCACTCCTTCTGATATTTTCTTTGATAAATTCTCGAAACTTATAGAAAATCGGGGCACGCGATTTGAGGGAGCTCAAAATGTAATTCCTGAGTTTGATCCAGATACCAATACTCAAACCGCGGCTATATGGATACGTAAAGTAGATGATACTGCAAAAATTTATGGCTGGGATGATAGGGAAATTGTTTATTATGCTTTACCAAAACTCATCGGATATGCGAAAAACTGGTACCAGGGCCAAAGCTCGGTAAGTTTGAGTTGGAAACAGTGGAAGACCAAAATACTGAGAACATTCCCAGATGACCGAAATTACGCTGATAGGTTGAATGAAATGCTTGAGCGGAGAAGTAAAAGAGATGAGTCGCTGGAAGAGTACTTTCACGACAAGGCGCGTTTAGTTCGTATGTGTAATATTATTGGAAGAGACGCAGTTGACTGCATTATTAACGGGATATTTGACCACAATGTGAGATTGAACGCGCAGGGCTCTAATTTCAGAAGATCTTCTCAGCTACTTAGGTATTTACGGCGTATCTCAAAAAAAAGTCATATGCAAAAGAGAATAGGGCCACCTATTAAACTTAATCAAATGAAACAAACCGATGCTACATCTAACAACGCAACCAAAACAATGTCAACTTTTCAGCCTCGCAATAAATACAAGTTTACCCGTTGTTATAACTGTATAGAACTGGGTCATACTGCTGATGCTTGCAAAAAACCCTTAAATCGATGTCAGAAATGCAATCGCCTCGGTCATAATGCAACTCAGTGTCCTGGGTCCACAATGCCTAACAAAAGTGGATCTTCGAACGACACACTGAATAAAAATTCCGAAAAAAGGGCGGATGAATCTGCTCATCGCATTATGCAGATCACAACCGAGGACAATAATCCAAATGGCAAGTATTTTAAAAATATTACCATAAATAATGTACCGTGCACAGCTTACGTTGACTTTGGGAGCCAATGTACATTAATTAAATTAAAACTCGCAGAAAACCTAAACTTAGTCTTCGATAAAACCAACTTACCAAACATGAAGGGATTCGCTTTCGGTTGTGTTACACCATTGGGTAGGGTTTCGGTCAATATTCAGGTAGATGCGGTCGATGCAGTTATAGAAGCATTTGTTGTTAGCGACGAGCTTTTACAGGCGGATGTTTTAATCGGTCAATCGTTAACAGAGTTGCCGAATGTAGTTGTTTTTAAAACGAGCTCTCAGCTAACATTGTACTGTGATGAATCCGAAACAACACGAATACAAGTATTTAGCGCTACTGATGCCGTATTTGAAGGTATGATCGCTCTTAAAATCGAAACCAGCAACCCATACACAGGTTTTCTATTTATTCCGGGTAATATGTGTATGAAACAAGGTTGCGAGTATGCTCTGCTACAAGGAGTATATAAATTCGAAGAAGGCAAAGGGCACTGCTTTATTGTAAGTTGGTCAAGGCTGCCGATTAAACTAGACAAGAATAAAATGATAGCACGCGCCATATGTTTGCCTACGAATGACTCCATCGCATTGCATGCTAATAACTATGATATCAACACAATCTCAATTTCGAATGAAGCAGTAAATTTATCAAGCGAAACAAGACAGCCAATCGCCATAGATATGTTGAACGTTGGCCCTAAAGTCACAGAAGAACAAAAAGAAAACTTACTGGTTTTACTCAATAAATACAGGGACTGTTTCGCTCTAAATATGAATGAGTTGGGATTGACTAATATCACTGAAATGACAATTCGTTTGAATGATGAGACGCCTGTTAGTTATAGGCCCTACCGCCTACCATTCAGTGAGCGTGCGAAAGTTAGAGAGATGATAGGCGAGCTTTTAGCTAATAATATTATTCGGGAGTCAAATTCGCCATATGCCAGTCCCATAGTTCTGGTGCGCAAGAAAAATAAGGAATATCGATTATGTGTGGACTATCGCTCCTTGAACAAAAAGACCGTGAAGGACTCTTATCCCATGCCGGTGATCGATGACCAATTAGACCGGTTAAGCGGAAATTCTTGGTTTACTAGTCTGGATCTCGCATCGGGCTATTATCAAATACCGGTATCAGAAAATTCCCGTCAATATACAGCATTTGTTACGCCCGATGGGCACTACGAGTACACAAGAATGCCCTTTGGACTCATTAACGCTCCGGCTGTATTCCAAAATATGATTAACAAGTCCTTAGGCACCAAGCGCTATGAACTTGCCATGCCGTACATGGATGATCTGTTGTCAACAGGGAACACATTCGAGGAAGCTTTTAAGAAGGTAGAGGACATTCTAAAACTGTTGAGGGATGCAAAATTAACTTTAAACCTCAAAAAATGCTACTTCTTTCAAACTGAAATAAACTATTTGGGGTATGAGATATCTGAAAGTGGTCTTAGACCCGGAAATGCAAAAATTCAGGCTGTTTCCGAATTTCCAGAACCATCGAATGTTCATCAAGTACGTCAGTTTGTCGGCCTGGCGAGTTTTTTCCGACGTTTTGTTTACAACTTCGCAACTATCGCAAGACCTTTGACGAGGCTTACAAAGGCTGATGTACCTTGGACTTGGGGGGAGACGGAGAAAAATGCTTTTCAGGAAATTAAAATTAAGTTGATTTCGCGGCCTATTCTCGCTTTATATAATCCAGATTATCCCACGGAGGTTCACTGTGACGCGAGCAAACACGGTGTCGGTGGAATCTTACTTCAAAAGCATGACAGTGATAGTCCGTTACGCCCAGTCGCTTACTATAGTCATCAAACAACACGAGAAGAAGAATTTTGGCACTCGTACGAGCTCGAGACCATGGCCGTAGTACTTGCACTAAAGAAGTTTCGAGTATATTTGATAGGCATTCAATTCACTGTTATCACCGACTGTAACGCGTTACGATCAACTCTGACAAAAAGAGATTTAATCCCAAAGATTGCTAGATGGTGGTTAATGCTGCAAGAATTTGATTTTAGTATTGAGTACCGACCTGGCCGCAACATGCAACACGTCGACGCATTAAGTCGTAACCCGGTATCTGCGCCTGACGACCAGGAAGAGTTTAATGTCATGAATATAACCACTACTGACTGGTTACATACCGTACAAATGACGGACCCTAAAGTTAAACATATTAAAACTATCTTACAAACTCATGAGGACGAAATGAAGGACATCACCAATAACTATGTTCTACGCGATAACAAATTATACAGGTGAGATGGACGCAAATTAAAGTGGGTGGTACCCAATGGAGCTCGATGGCGAATCTGTCAGCTCAATCATGATGAGGCCGGGCACTTTGCTGTCGATAAGACCTTAGAGAAAATACGTGCTGATTATTGATTCCCAAAAATGAAACGCTTCGTGAGTAAATACGTAACAGCATGCATCAACTGTGCCTATAACAAGGAGTTGACAGGCAAAAAGACCGGGTATCTACATCCTATACCAAAAGTTAACTGTTTATGGCATACGTTACACATGGACCACTTGGGTCCATTTGTAAAAAGTAAACGGGGTAATACCTACATTTTGGGCATTATTGATGGTTTTAGTAAATATATATTTATCAGAGCTGTAAGAAACACTAAGTCAAAAACCACAATAAAGATTTTAGATGACATTTTTACTGAGATTGGCTATCCTAAAGTTATTATCTCAGACCAGGGTACCAGTTTTACGTCCAAAACGTTCAAATCGTTTGTAGCGGAAAAGGGAATAAAACATGTGCTTAACGCTGTGGCAACTCCGCGAGCTAATGGCCAAATTGAGCGCTATAATAGAACAATTCTAAATTCATTGGCAGCTATGAATCATGGGTTAAATGAAAAGGACTGGGACTTAAATGCACCCAAACTGCAATGGAGCCTCAACAATACGTTAAATAAAGGGACCGGTAAATCGCCCTCTGAGATTGTCTATGGGCAGAGGACTACCGGACCAGCTGAAGGGATTTTAAAGGGGGCTCTTGAACAAAATGAAGTCCCCACAATCGAGGAAAGGGATGAAATACGAGAACAAGTTCAAGATGATATCATTAATAACCAACAAAAGATGAAAGAAAGATTTGACCAAACTAGAGCGCCTACAAAATTGTTTAAAGAAGGAGATCTAGTCATGATCCCAAATCATAATCCTGATAAAGGGAAAAGTAAGAAATTAGCCCCAAAGCATCGTGGCCCTTTTAAGATAAAGTCAGTTCTCGGTAACGATAGGTACCAAATCACCAATATTGAAGGTCACTCCAATCGCAAGTATAGTAATATATTTCCTGCCGATCAGCTTAAACATTGGGTTACCTTTCAAACATCTCCGGCGAACAGTGCTGACGAAAACGATAGCGATGAATCTGTGTTGGCTTCCCAAAGTAATAACAAAGATGATCAAATATAAAAAAAAATATATGTATAAAAAAATAATAATACGTCGATTATAAATATTAGATGTCATATACCAAAGAAAAACGACCAAGATCACCTATGTCCGAGGTGGGGATCGAACCCACGTACTCAGCTTTCGCGGCTGATGCCTGTACCCCTCGGCCACTCGGTCTTAGCAACCACCGGTCAAATTTCTCGGGTATATGCAATCCCTTACAAGGCTAGGCGCCTTTGACCATTCTCTAAGGGCAAGCACTAACTACATGCCTGCACCTCCTATTTAGAATACTTTACAGTTTTCTAGAATAGCTAGAGAGAGATGGTGCTGCCATCTATTGAACATATTGTGAAAACACAAATCAAATTATTTATTAACTAAATATTTTGATTTGTACTTTTAATTTTTCTCCAGTAGTCACACTACTTAATACTATATAAATTATAAATATTAGATGTCATATACCAAAGAAAAACGACCAAGATCACCTATGTCCGAGGTGGGGATCGAACCCACGTACTCAGCTTTCGCGGCTGATGCCTGTACCCCTCGGCCACTCGGTCTTAGCAACCACCGGTCAAATTTCTCGGGTATATGCAATCCCTTACAAGGCTAGGCGCCTTTGACCATTCTCTAAGGGCAAGCACTAACTACATGCCTGCACCTCCTATTTAGAATACTATACAATAGATGGCAGCACCATCTCTCTCTAGCTATTCTAGAAAACTGTAAAGTATTCTAAATAGGAGGTGCAGGCATGTAGTTAGTGCTTGCCCTTAGAGAATGGTCAAAGGCGCCTAGCCTTGTAAGGGATTGCATATACCCGAGAAATTTGACCGGTGGTTGCTAAGACCGAGTGGCCGAGGGGTACAGGCATCAGCCGCGAAAGCTGAGTACGTGGGTTCGATCCCCACCTCGGACATAGGTGATCTTGGTCGTTTTTCTTTGGTATATGACATCTAATATTTATAATTTATATAGTATTAAGTAGTGTGACTACTGGAGAAAAATTAAAAGTACAAATCAAAATATTTAGTTAATAAATAATTTGATTTGTGTTTTCACAATATGTTCAATAATACGTCGTTTAAATAGTTATTTATTATACAAGGGGGCAAAGTTGTTGTTTAACTGTCGTGCCAATATTGAGACCTGAGCTAGCGAAAGATTCCAAAATTGAGCCACGAGCGTAGCGAGTGGTTCAAAAACTGGAATCTTGAGCATCACGAAGGTCTCAAGGCACGAGAGTTGAACAAACTTTGCCGCCAAGTGTAATACAACTTTTTTCCCCTCACTATCGCGAGGAAATATGATTACAAATCTCATCCAAATGTAAATTACTTAAAGAAACTATTTAAAACTCAATGTCGAAACGTATCGTAGAATAGAGTTACTTATGGAACTTAAATATTGCCAATGGCTTACAAAGTCACATGAGAAACGACCAATTTAACATGTGAGCTCTGATTGCGCATGTTTACTACGGTCATACAGATCCACTTATACTAGGCAGTAGGGGGCTATAGGAATTAGAGAAATGTCAAATTACTTTATTCACAAGTGTGTAAAAAGCGTTTTTACCCGCTCGTATTAAAGGATAAACGAGCGCTTTACGAGCTAGTGAGGGGAAAATATCATTTATTTTCTTCTTGTGTAAGGTACAGTAAGTAACCCTTCCCATTCCTACTCTTTACAGCTTAGGTACTGGCTGGCTATAAAGTGTGATAGTATCGGCAGCTGTCACAAGAGGAATGATTAAGTCGAGATTTCATGGTATTAAGATTAAAGATCGTATCTGACCCGCGGGTGGCAGAACGTGATTGAAGCAGACCGTAGCCCTCGGGTGGCAAGCGGCAGATCATACAGGAAGACACAGCGCCGTACTGGTTTCTGGCGAGTGACAAAAATTTATCATGTCTACGGTGACATGAAAAAAAAAAAGAGTATGATATCACGTCTACGGTGACGTGTACACTAATGATCACGTCTACGGTGACGTGAATAGCAATGATCACGTCTACGGTGACGTGTACACCAATGATCACGTCTACGGTGACGTGTAGTGTTACAGTGGAACGTGTACTTAAATCAATCGAGAGTTCGAGACGTAGTGAATGAAAGTCACCCGAATATGGACAATACATTTAATAATAACAATGTAAAAGAGATTACAGTCTTTCTATTTTTCATATTTCTGTTTATTAAAAGCAACTTATTAATAAGATAATTTGTTCAGCTTGAATTGTTTCGTTTAATTGGAAGTTTTTTTTTTTTCTTCTTTCTCTTAGATGTGATAGAGTTTATTAAATAGTTGTATGAGGTCATACGCCCTGTTTAGAATGGCCGAGCATTATTCGGAATAGGGACATTCCTGCGACAGAATGGCCGTCTGTTAGCAACATTGATTTTATTGGCGGTATTATAAAGAAATAAATATGTGGGTAATAGATTTTAAAAAAATATTATAAAGTAACAAGCGGGTATTCTGTCGGCAGCAGTGAGAGTTAACGGTCAATGTAAAGAAACTAGACTAGAAAACTGTAAAATTAAGGTGTAAGAGATACTTGTATATTCTAAAACAGTTATTAAATATAACATTTACTTACAATCAAGTGGTTACGAGCAATTATTATTTCTGGACACCCTCAACCTCTAATAATATAAAAAACTAACCGGCGTAATGTGCCCACTTTAGATCATCTCTATTTGGACACGGATGCATATGAGTTGATATAAGTGCTACCAGAACTTGTCAAATAAAGTTCCTACCTGAAAAAAAAATATAACGCGTGGTAGAAATGTACAGAAAACTTATTTTACGAAAAAAACTTGCATTTTGTTCGTTCACTGGATTTGTTCATTCACTGGAGAACTTACCCTATACATCAAATTAAAGCTTATTAAATACACCATCTTTAAAAAAATATTTGATTTTTCTAGCGTCATGACTACTATGTAAAACACGACACAAAAAAAATCAAAATCACGAAATTTTCATAAATTTGGTCATAATTAATTATTGGTTGATTTTAGCAATATAGTGTATGTGCAAAGTATGAAGCTTACAGATATGCCTTTAATTTTGTTCAAGAGAATAATTAGATATATTTAATAGTTCTCGAGATATACTTGATTTTGTAAAACTTGAGATCCACCATCTTTGATTGGCCCCCATTTTTGTTAGGTAGCACTTATAAATGGCAATCTTGCATTTTTGACGTTTTTATAAGCTTACCTAACAGCCGTGAAAAGGAAAATTTGTACCTCCTAATTTTAACCATACCTGTCATACAACGGAAATCTTGAAATAGCCCGTATGCCTATTAGCTACCACTTTAAGATGTCTATCATACTTTTTTAACATCCTTACGAATATGTCTAACTACTGTAAAAAGGACACTTGGTACCCCCAAATTATACCGTTTTCTAATTTCAGACCGACTAGCCCACGGACTATATTAATTGAATCCTTTAAAACAATGCTAGTGTATGGCTATTGTGTAGAGTATTTAGGCACTGGTCTCACCGCTAGCTAACTAAGCTATGAACTATCGGCTATAAACACAAACAGAAGATACGCACGCGCCCGGCGATGATAGCTGGGCGAGTATCGCCGTGTCTCTTTTATTTACACGGGAGTACAATAGGAGGAGGAGGGATAACAAAAGTCACCGCCAATAATATTTGCGAACACTATAAGGCACTGGTCTCACCGCGAGCTACTAAGCTATGAACTATCGGCTATAAACACGAACAAAAGATACGCACGCCCGTGTAAAAAAACGAGACACGGCGATACTCGCCCGGCGGTGATAGCTGATAGCTGGGCGAGTATCGCCGTGTCTCTTTTATTTACACAGGAGTGCGTATTTTCTGTTCGTTTTTATAGCCGATAGTTCATAGTTTAGTAGCTCGCGGTGAGACCAGTGCCTTAAAGTGTTCGCTAATATTATTGGCGGTGACTTTTGTTATATCCCGATACCCGAGGGTCATGCAAACTAGTGGGAGTAAGTCAGTAGGATACATGATATTGCACGCATTGGTGTGAACGAGAGGAAAAGAAAGTAAGTGATGCAGACGCTGACGTTTACTCCCGCGGCAAATGCAAATTAGCTGTACTGACATTGGCAATAACATGGCCGGCGTTGAATCACAAGCAGAGACCACTTTATTAATCCACACAAAACTGTAATTTTTATGTTTCAACCAGAGTCGAAATTATCAATCTTTACAATAACTACTTATGTTTTTATTGCCTTGAGTACCTAGTGTCGAACTTGTGAGACATGACAGTTATGACTAGGCCTTCCGCGAACTTTGCAAATTTCAACCATCCGTCTCCTTCACACTAATGACGCCATTATTGGAGCGATAGAGACATATACTCGAAATTTACGAACTTCGAAGTTCGCGATATTATCTAAGCCTGGTTTTAGGTTTACTTAGAAGCTTTAATTTTTGAATTCAGGCCTTTAGCGTGAGAGTATATTTATGAACTACCATTTTGTCATCTATTAAATAAAGTTGAATAAGAAATGTAAAAGTACGTACTTGTGTATAATACTCATTTAGGTGAAGCGCACACAGCTAAAACACACACTAATTTAATACGCTTACAGACCGAAATCACAGTTTTCATGGATATTGGGTGCATTGTATACCGGTCATTCTCCAGGCGTGCATTTTTACATGTCTTCGCTCTTTAAAAATATTAAACTATAAGTTTTATCATATATTATATTTTTTGAGCATAGACGGTATTCGTTTTCAGCTGTACATGAATTTTCATGTACGTATATTAAACACAAAGGGTAGAAAAAAATACGTAAAGGGTCATTCTCCTAATTCACACGTCGCGTCCCACTACCCGATTCACTAACATATTAATTTCTCCTTACGATATACATGAAGAAACGCCAATGAAAGCTAGTTCTTTGAGCAAAACAAAATACCTTTTAATGCTAAAAAAAATATCAAATGAATAAAGTACTATATGACTAAGATATCAACGATCAACACTTTGTCTCGAAACCTATCCTAATTGACGCGTCACATCTAGTCATTGTCATACGAGCACTCTGAATGTAGGTACGGACCTCACTATCGCATTTCGGTCTAGCCCACAGTCGTGTCCAGAGTCCTGTGTGGGATGGTCGTGACAGTTGTGTTCCGGAAGGAGACTATGAACCTATGTCTCTAATTCACGCGGCTTGGTTCATAAAATTTCTAATTAACACGTTCACATTTTAAAATTCAACTAGTAACTCTATTGCTCCGAGAATTACAGTATTCATAAAAAAACGCATTATTTAATACATATTCGATTCATTAGTATATTGCATGTACAAATAACAAGATATTTTTAGGGTTCCGTAGCCAAAATGGCAAAAACGGAACCCTTATAGATTCGTCATGTCCGTCTGTCCGTCTGTCCGTCTGTCACAGCCGATTTACTCGGAAACTATAAATGCTACAGTAACGAAATTTGGGAAGGATATGTGTTACATGAACCGCTACAGGATTATGATACTAAATTGTAAAAAAAACCATTGGGGTGGGGGCCCTCCATACATGTAACTGAGGGATAGAAATTTTTTTTTGTTGTATATAAGCGTGTGGGGTATTAATAGAAAGGTCTTTGAAAATGATATGAAGGTTTATAAATCTCATGTTTATTTAAGAAAATCGTTTTCGAGATATCAGCTCTCAAAGTCTGAAAAATGTGTCCCCCCCCCTCTATTTTTTAAACTACGCGATATAAAATTCTAAAAAAAATATATGTTATGCACATTAATAAACTCTATCAACGATTTTTGGTTTGATTAAATTATCTTCTATAGTTTTTGAGGTAGGTTGATTTAACTGTATTTTTTTATAATAAATCGATAATGGTACGGAACCCTTCGCGCGCGAGTCCGACTCGCACTTGGCCGGTTTTTTATTTTTCAAGAAAACCTAAATAACGCGTCTAATTCACGCGTCAAAAATGAACGCGTTAATTAGAAATTGGTTATGAAATATATGGAATAAGTGATATCTATCGATAAAAACTCACTACTTATACCTACGTAAATAATGTTTTCTCGAATATGGAATGAAATGTTAGCTTGTTACTTTTTTTTTCTAATTCACACGTCAAGCAAAATCTAAAATATTATAATTAACGCGTCGTTTTCATAATTCTAGCGTCCTCCAAAAGTGTAATGTTCTAATTAACACGTCCTTTTTCTAATTCACACGTCACATATATTTTAATTGTTTTTTAAATAATTATCCTTTCATAATTATAAAGTGACGCATAGACATTTAAGTTTCTACGATCAATAAGTTACTATGTTTATAAAGATATTCATTGAAAAGTAAGTAGAAAAAAAGCGACGTGTTAATTAGGATTCTAGCACAAATCTGGAGAATGACCGATACGTGCAGGTATACAATGCACTTCGATTTTCCTTTTCACAAACCACTGCAATATCTGACGAATTCCCGTAGTCATTATAGGTCTTTATAATTAACTGGTCTCTGGCCACAACAGACAATCAACGATCATTATGCCTAATCAGAGTAATCAGTGACAGGCGGTCGCTCGGTCCGACCGATCCGCCGATTACAAAGCGCATACGAGTTGAAAGCTCAAACGAACCACATATCTGAGATCCTCGTCATAATTAGAACGAATGTTTTCGCGGTACGAATGTCGGAGACTCGGAGCACGGTTTCTGTTTGCCTGTACAGCGGCCCTACCGCGAAAAGCGAATTTCGTAAATTTCGAGGATTTGTCTCACTCTAATGACGCCTTCGTTTGAGTGACAGAGAAGAATCCTCGAAATTTCCGAATTTCGATTTTAGCTGTAGTAGGCCAGAGACGAAGCAAAGTAGAATAGGTACAGTCAAGTCAAGTGCAAAAATAAGTATCGAAAGAATCCGTTCATAAATATGTTACGACGTTCTTATTACACAGAATTAGAGTGCACTGGGACATATTTTTGAACGTTTTTGTATACCCCTTATTTTGTCTTCGACTGTACCTACATTGTTTATTAAGGATGGTAAATAAAAAATGGTGAACTCTGCTACTTCGATTACATCACTTTTATAACAATAATGACTAATGTCACGTAATGTTGCATGAAAGTCCATTCCATTTACGGGGCCTAGGGCATATTAACGCACCTACATACGTCACGCATCGCCTGATGCGCGCATTGACGCACTTACCGAACAGGTGTGATGAAAACCAATTAAATAGGTACCCACCCTACCTTTTTGATCGTTTCATCATCAAGTTTGATCGTTTAGAATGATCTGGTCGGAAGTGGTATATATGCAATCGCACTGATATTGATAGATAGGTATTCTGGGCTACTTAGGTACCTACTTACATAAAAGGCTGCGCTCTAATGAAATGAGAGTAGATAACTAGATACTTAGTCGAAACTGGCCTGCTACCGCGAACACAAAAGTTCGCAAATTGCTGAGACAAATCCGAACCGAAAATTTACGAGCTTCGTTGTTCGCGGATTAAACGGTTCACGATAATCTCCGACAGGTAATGTGTGATTGGATTTCAATTAACTGAAACTGTAAAATCTCGCTGGCCCTAGCATATCAATGGAACCCTCAATCGAATCAAGCAAAACGCTCTGTCGGAGATAGGTAATTACTCCGGAGCGCAGTCAGATTATGATCAGATATGCCCTTATTCGTAACCGTTATAATGGCGGGACCACATCCTGAATTCGATCGATTTATATTGCATTATTTAGTACTGAATTTGTACTATTTGGTACCTGTTGTAAAAAAAATTGTACCTCTTCTATTTCAAAGTTATATTCAATCAGTCTGGTCCCGCCATTATAACGTTATAATGGCGGAACCAGTCCTGAATTCTGTCCATATTCTGTCGATTCACATTGCATTATTTAGTACCGAATTTGTACTATTTGGTACCTCTTGTAAAAAAATTAGTACCTCCTCCGTTTCAAAATTATACTTCAAACAGTCTGGTCCCGCCATTATAACGTTATAATGGCGGAACCAGGTCCTGAATTCGATCGATTCATATTGCATTATTTAGTACTGAATTTGTACTATTTGGTACCTGTTGTAAAAAAAATGGTACCTCTTCCATTTCAAAATTATACATCAAATAGTCTGGTCCCGCCATTATAACGTTATAATGGCGGAACCAGGTCCTGAATTCTGTCGATATTCTGATGATTCATATTGTATTATTTAGTACCAAATTTGTACTATTTGGTACCTCTTGTAAAAAAATTAGTACCTCTTCCATTTCAAATTTATTAAAAAAAAGTATGGTTCAAATGGTCTGGCGGAACCAGACTATTTCAAATATAACTTTGAAATGAAAGAGGTACAATTTTTTTTACAAGTGGTACCAAATAGTACAAATTCGGTACTAAATAATGCAATATGAATCGACAAAATATGGACAGAATTCAGGACCTGGTTCCGCCATTATAACGTTATAATGACGGGACCAGACTATTTGAACTATAATTTTGAAATGGAAGAGGTACAATTTTTTTTACAACAGGTACCAAATAGTACAAATTCAGTACTAAATAATGCAATATGAATCGATCGAATTCAGGACCTGGTTCCGCCATTATAACGTTATAATGGCGGGACCAGACTGTTTGAAGTATAATTTTGAAATGGAGGAGGTACAATTTTTTTTACAAGAGGTACCAAATAGTACCAATTCGGTACTAAATAATGCGATATGAATCGACAGAATATGGACAGAATTCAGGACTGGTTCCGCCATTATAACGTTATAATGGCGGGACCAGACTGATTGAATATAACTTTGAAATAGAAGAGGTACAATTTTTTTTACAACAGGTACCAAATAGTACAAATTCAGTACTAAATAATGCAATATGAATCGATCGAATTCATGATGTGGTCCCGCCATTATAACGGTTACCCTTATTCTACTTCTGCTGAGTCTTCAGAAACATCCAGAGCTATACTAATACGGGTATTACAGAGGTTACGCACGCACGCTTGCGCTGGATAAACGATTGGAATGATAGGTCTGTTAGATTCGTCGAGTTCATTTCTGTTCATTTGGTCGCCGCCCGCCGAGCGCTCCGCACGCGCCCCGCCGCCTACCAGTCTCGGAAAATCGCTCACATGGACAATTTTGAAGTTGTAGATTTCACCTCTCTGAGTAAGTACTAACTTTTAATCTAAACTTTTCACTTTTTTACACACCAGTTATGACTGTTAGTTTTTGTAAAAAATAATAGTTTTATTTTGGTACAATTTTATAGCAAAGTTTCTAACTGGCACAGTGAGTTAGTTATTTTCGCTCATCCCTAGTGCCCCAATTTCTGTATGATACTATAAATAACACAGTGATAAATAATTTGTTAGCAAAGCTGTTGTGCCGCTAGTTTCGCAAATAAACAAACCGTCAACGTGAAATAACAATAACGAAGTCGTGTTATCGAAGGCTACTTGATTATCACAGTATTATACCGTCCAAATTATAGAGCGATAACGCCGATAAGAATTTTCTATTTTCTCGTTATTTTATCGGTTCTTTAGTGTCTTCCTGAGACTTCTTGAAATAAGAGCTACTAAGCTACTTTTTTACCAACATAGGCCCATAGGGGTTGAGTTATGCGCTCATGCGGTAATTACACTGGCCGTTCGCCGGAAACAATGTCGGTTGCCTGGCAACATCATCTATACTTTAATTCAGCGATCGGATTAGGCGAGCACCGAAGTGTTATTTTCGCTTTAGTTGAAGAAGACGATGATTAATTTACAAAAATAATTTAAACACTTTAAATCTGCATAAAAACCGAGTTCAGGTTAAGAGGTATTTGGGTACCTATATAACTGGTAACTGGCATTATCTGTACACTAAAATGGTACCAACTATAATTGGGAATTGCAAGATTTAGTCGACTGCGCAAATGTAGGGAATATTTTTTGTGTTCTTAAGATTTTATTCCAAGACAGGAATGATAGATATTGATTTAAACTTTCTCGATTTTTACTCATATTTTAATTTAATGGCGTCCACTTAGATACATTTATCTACTATCCTGACGTTTCGAATGTGACGTAAGGACCGAAAAGTCTGGATAATTAGGCTGCGGCTCCATTGAGGCGGAGAGGAGCGGAGATGTGCAAAATTGGCCAATGAGACCGCATCAGTGTTTCGAATTTTGAATTTGAAGAATGTGATTGGTCAATTTTGCACATCTCCGCTCCTTACCGCCTCAATGGAGCCGCAGCCTTAGTAGCCGCTCCGATGTATGTTCCCTTGGTATTTTTTGACTAATGTAACGCTAACCAACCAACGTCACGTTTATCAGAAAATCTTTACAACCGACGAGCGACCCCAGTTCCAATAGTGTGGTTCATAATTACGGGCCAACCGGCAACAGCTGGGAAATGACTAATACACCCTCGTCCTTTGTTTATCTTCCTATCTGTCAGATTATCAGTGAGTTGTTTAACATTATGAAGGTTAATTATTATATCTGAGCACATACGTAATAACGAATAGTTGATGTAACAAACACAATACATACCTATCTAGTAATAATTAATGTAACAGCGCTAATAGACTTCAAAGATAAATGACTACAGTGATCGTAGAAAGATATTCTACAATACCTACAAAATACTTCTTCCTGCTTAGGCACTGGTCTCACCGCCAGCTACTAAGCTATGAACTATCGGCTATAAACACGAACAAAAGATACGCACTCTGGTGTAAATAAAAGAGACACGGCGACACTCGCCCGGCGGTAATAGCTGATAGCTGGGCGAGTACCTATCGCCGTGTCTCTTCGCAGGCCGGCTCAGTTAATTTTATATGCACAATAGCAAAAAAGAAATCTCTTTCGCATCGATCAATTCACATTTTTTCGTCGCCATCAGATATATTGCAGCGACAATAATGTTCAAACTTATCTGAACATGCACTCTAGTAAGGCAATCTCCGATGTCGGCGATGTCCAATTTAGGTACCATATTAACTCTAACACAGACATTTGTGATACCTATGTGAGATGTTTGACAGCTTCGATACTGATTTTGACTGTGCGAAAACTTGCGGAATCATTGATTTATTTTTGCTGTACCAAAGTACTCGTACTCCGTTATCGATTAGGATTAGAGTGCAATATTCAATTGTATCTGTACATTCTGATATTTCTGATACGTATTATGTCGTGATACCTAATGATTTATAGAGACCATTGGGGGGCACGTTTCAACTGTGCGCCGCCGTAAATTACACGGCAACATAAATAAATACGTTACTAATATGCGCTGGAATTGTAGCATTTACTTAAGAAATGTCCTTCCTCATATCATACATGTACCTACATTACCTCGCTTGTATCAAGGTTGAAACGCTCCGATTTTTCTAATAATACCTTCACTTCCAGGTGACACCGTACAGAGTTTAATAAAAGATGCCGTGGAGATCCGAAAAAAGTCTTACTGTCCTTACTCGAAGTTCGCTGTAGGCGCCGCCATCCTAACCGAGAAAGACGCGAAGGTGTACACTGGGTGTAATATAGAGAATGCGGCTTTAGCGCCGTCAATATGCGCAGAGAGGGCAGCCATACCGAAAGCCGTGACTGATGGCTACACGAACTTTAAAACCGTGGCCGTGGTCGCACACCAACAGAACTTCACGGCCCCCTGCGGCCTCTGCAGACAGTCCCTCAGTGAGTTCGTCTCGACGGACGGAGACACGGACGTTTACCTCAGCAAACCGACCATGGACAAAGTTCTGTGCACCAAACTGTCGAAACTACTGCCACTGTCCTTTATTAATTTCCAAAAAGACAGTATTATTACGTAGATTCGTGACTAGTGATTTGTGAGTTTTGATGACGATTTATCAAATGTGGCAAGCTAATGCGGCACACGAAAGCATTTTATAGAGGCCTAGGATGCCAAAAAATGTCTAAAACTAATTGGTGTTTCTGTAGCCGCACTATGAGCTGGCGCCACGTTATTAACGCGAACGTACTTTCTATTCGGCTCCCACGCACCAACAGTCGAGTACGAGCGGGATGGATACAAAGTAAATCCACGTTATTAACGTGGCGGCAACTCATGGTAAGAGCTCTGTAACTGAGTAGAAATACCTCGTATAAATAATACTACAAAGTAGTGTGCCGCAATGGGTTTCAGACCTTAAAATTCTAGTATCATCATATCGTACAATTTTATATGTATAGTCTTTGACTGGTATCTTACAAAAACAAGTAAGAGATATCAAATAGGTACCCATTGTCAACGATAAGATAGATCTAGGGGTTTTAAAGTAGTATTAAGAAATTAAAGATATAAGACTTTTGTCATATTTATATTTTAGTATTACATGGTATTACAATTTGTATATTAAATAAATCTTATACATATTTAACAACA
The DNA here is from genome assembly GCA_025490895.1 of Thaumatotibia leucotreta. Taxonomy (NCBI): domain Eukaryota; kingdom Metazoa; phylum Arthropoda; class Insecta; order Lepidoptera; family Tortricidae; genus Thaumatotibia; species Thaumatotibia leucotreta. The sequence continues at coordinate 19,185 of JALPQI010005102.1, read as the reverse complement.
TAGTTATCACTGTACATAGCTTACCTCTCATTTCGTCTTCGTTATATAATAATTTTAATATTTCGACTGTTATCTTATCAGTTACCATGTCATCTCATCAATGCGCTAAAACGAATATTAGAAAGCATTATTTATATTGAATTTAAAATATACAATATAGCTCAGGATCCAGTGCGGCCCCACCGCAAAAAACGTAATTCGTAAATTTCCAGGATTTGTCTCTTTCACTCTAATGACGCCTTCATTTGAGTGACAGAGAAAAATACTCGAAATTTACGTATATCGATTTTCGCGGTAGTAGGCCAGGCGCCTAATTCGCAAAAGCTTGTATCTTGTTATACGGAAGTGCTTGTCTAATTAATAGTGCTAAAAAGTGATTTCCACTTGTATTATAAGATACAAGATTTGAGTTCTAGTATGTGCAGTCAAGTGCAAAAATAAATATCGAAAGAATCCGTTCATAAATATGTTACGACATTCTTATTACACAGAATTAGAGTGCACTGGGACATATTTTTGATCGTTTTTGTATACCCCTTATTTTGTCTTCGACTGTGCCCTTTTAACGTGAAAATTATAACAGCGATCATTATAAATACATTTACACATGTTTGAATTTCTATTTAGGTAGTTAAATGACAATGAAAATGAATTTTATTTGAAGAACAATAAGTAAATAATACATATTTGGTCGACATACCACATGACCACTACAAAATACAAAGTATATTGTACTGGATGGCGGTGAGGCTCGGACACCTACACTAGGTCAATGAAATGTGTCTGTGGCGTTTTAAGCGTGTATTAGCGATAGGTTAAGGTTACCGATTACCGTATAGTTGGCCGTATTCTTATTTGCCACCTACGTGGAATCAATAAATAAATAAACCGTGTCATCTACCTTGTAACACTTTTTCCCAAGCCGAGGATTCCCCTGATGAATCACCGCTGTCAATGCAACACCGCACATGTTGACAATACACCACAATAAGCCATTGCCTGTACAATGGAAGGAAAAGTCGTAAAAATCTGCAATCAATAACATTCATCGATTCAGTCGTAACGAGTCGATGATTAAATTTCCGTTATCAATATTTTAACCAACAAACATTTTTTGCGTTTTCTCGGGAAACAAAAAATAATGATAATCTTATTCAAAGAAATTGTCGTGGTAACTTTAGCTAGCTCGTTAGATTTATCAACATCGTCATTAGTATAATACTGAATAAGTCCGAGTGGTTGCCATGGCCGAAATTGGTCGAACGCAACATTAGCAGTGAAAAAGGTAGCGAAAGACAGTTATAAATCCTTACAGTTAAAAATACTCAGAATAGTACATTACCTACGACACAAGTGCGAAAAACATGAAATTCGAAACGAGTGGCAATCGACACGAGTTACGAATTTCGTTTTTGCACGTGTCTCGTACGACGTTTTTTAGTGCAGATGGCCCTCCGAAGTTTTGGACCTGACGTAAAATGATACACTTCTCACACTAGAGCTTAAAAAAGGCACCATATGTACTAAACAATATCTTGTTACATATTACTATATGTGCACGGGGATTTTATAAAAGTTTGGAGTTTGAACGTTTTATTTAAGTTATCATTCAAATACGGAAATTCAAATATATTAACCATTCACGCTACTACCGGATAAACCACTTAAACCAGGTTACTTAGTTAAGATTTTCACCTATAACTACTATGGGTATTTGTTTATTTCGCTGGATATAGAGCTAAAATTACATAATTAAATTCAATTTAAACAATTTTTGCTATTATTCCGGTTTGCGACGATTACTGATACAAATAAAATAACATGTATATCAGTCTTAGTAAACACGGCAGTTGTTTAGGTGTCGACTATCTATATCAACGAACGAGTATAACATTTATAATGAAATTAAAGCTAGAAAATACGCGACGTAATTATTAAATATTAATAATCAGACAAATTCAGATTTGAGAATTAAAAACTTAATTGAAGAATCACGGTTTCAGTAAGTAAATTCTAGTAACTTTAATAAGGCAGGAATATGTACGTGTCTTAATTGTATAGCACAATGGACTTTTGATTATTTTATCTATTATTAGTTAAATTACTTTAACTTTCTGGTGAAATTTACCTTGTCCAAGCTACTACAATTAACTTTGAAATCAGTTACAAACTATTAACAATAATAAAATAATTTGACCAATTTTTACACAACTATGCTTATCGTAATTATAATTTCTTGTACAAAATGACTGATCAATGATTCATATACATTACAAAGACCGTTATTTACAAGGACTTACCAAAACGGACACCATCCCAGATAGCACTGGCATAGGTTCTCGTTATTCGTCGCCAATTTTATAAGTAAGTCTACCTGTTTCGGAACGCTGACCACAGCCTCTATCTGGGGGAAGTCACGGCCTGTTAACTTGTCTCTGATTCTGTTGAGTATAGATAAAGCGCGCTTGTTGAGGTTAGCTTCGGGGGGTATTTCTACGGATTCGTAGTGTAAATGGTTCCTGCTCCTGCTAGGTAGGGAGAGGGATGAGTCGATGTCTGAGGAGAAGGTGGATTCTGTGAGAGAGTGGCGGTCGTTGTCGACGAGGCGCCAGTTGAGCAGCGGGTCGTAGACGAAGGCCTCGAGGACAGCCATGACGCTGTCGCGGTGTTTATGTAGCACGTGCATGACGGCTTCGCACGTGAAGCGGTATGTGCCCTCGATGCCGGTCACCTGCGTCAGTAAATGTTGTCACAAGAGAGTAGATAACCGGTGATGGTAAAGAAGTTCTACAGTTCAATTGTAAACATAGTAAGAGCTTAACACAATACTAGTTAGGATCTAGAATAACGCAGTCTCTCGGCCACTGAATGTCACCTTTTTTTTATGTGGCTCCACTCCACCAACAAAGTGGCTCCACTCCACCTGATCGTAAGTGAAAAGTGGTGGCGGCAAAGAACAGGAGACCAGCAGTAACTTGTCAGTTGCCACCGCCTTGCTGGCCCGCTAGATGCTTCTTCACGCTTCGTTTAAAGGGTCCCAACTTATAGGTATGCGGTAACTCTGTGCCGATAAAGAATTCCACCTGGCCCCAATTTCACCACGCTGACAAGTCCTACAATTGTAAATTTACTGTTTCTCCAATCTGGGGCGTCTATAGGCTACAGTTTACCATCGGAGGGGCCGTGCGTTTTTTTGCCACCAACATAAAATGTAGTGCAGGAACTTTAATAAATCAGCAGTAATTAACTACTTTTTTGCGAAGCAAAATTACAATTGTCACAAAAAACATGACAATTGTAGCGAAATTCCGACATATGCCGAACCTCATGTCAAGATTGAATGAGAATTGTACTAAACCTTGCGACAATTGTTACGGGTTTCGGAAAATAAAAAGTAGTTTATTAACGATGTAATAACATTATTAATAATAATTTCATGTTGGTGGCAAACAAGCACATGGACCGTCTGATAGTAAGCGGTAGCCGTAGCCTACGGAGGCCTGTGACGTCAGTAACAGCGATATTTTACAATTGTCACACTTGTAATTATGGTGAAATAGGCGGCTGATCAGATTGTGAAGTAAAACACCAACTCCTAAGTCTTTTGCCCTCACCTCCATGGCGTTGATGAGCATCCTCGTCAGCCGGAAGGGGATCTTCTCCGGAACTTGTCCCTGGTCTGCGTCAAGCAGTCTCAGAGCCAAAGGATGTCACCTGTTCAAAATGTGGAGTAAAACACCAACTCCTAAGTCTTTTGCCCTCACCTCCATGGCATTGATAAGCATCCTCGTCAGCCGGAAGGGGATCTTCTCCGGGAACTTGTCCCTGGTCTGCGTCAAGCAGTCTCAGAGCCAAAGGATGTCACCTGTTCAAAATGTGGAGTAAAACACCAACTCCTAAGTCTTTTGCCCTCACCTCCATGGCATTGATAAGCATCCTCGTCAGCCGGAAGGGGATCTTCTCCGGGAACTTGTCCCTGGTCTGCGTCACCTCGAAGCAGTCTCCGAAGTCGATGTGGAGCACCTTCCCTGTGACGCGGTGCAGCATGATGTTGGACGGGTGCCGGTCGCCCAGACCGAGGATGTAGCCCACCTGGTCAAGTTAAATTAATTATAATTATTATACAGACTGTTTTTTTTTAAGTGGGACACAAATTATTTTCCTGATTTTGACTAACTTCTGCTGTTCAGATTTTTTTCATCCAATCCAATAAAATTATCTACGCATGAAATGACGTCGATCTGCGTCAATTTTTTTTTATCAACAATATTATTTTTTACGTACAACTCGCACTTGACCAAAGTTTTGAAAATGCCAAAATTGTTATCTCAAAAAAATACCTAATGTCTCCTAAGACAGCTTCCTTGTATCTTCTATAGTTTCCGATTTCCCCATACTGTCCCACTCAAAAAAAAAAACACTGTATAGGTAGGTACCTTACGAGATTTTGACGCTGACACAGGACCTTTGGATATAAATCAGCGTACAAGGGTGGGTTGCGTTAAGCAGTTAATCACTATTCAATCTTTCGCTTAACTTTATTGTATGGGAAGGTTTATAGGAATCTGCTGGGTAATTTTATAGACCTGAGCATTATTTTGGCTAGTGCCAAAATAACTAAGTACCTATAAATAAAAGGAGATGCCTTTGTCCAGCAGTGGACTGATATATCATAGGCTGATGAAGGGAAAGTAGTACTGTAGAGGTTGTAAATATAACAATCCTCTACATTACCGGTTACGTTCGGGTAAATTCTATATTTAAATGTATGACATTATAATCAACATAATAAATAAAATATTTTGGTTCAGTCACCCTTGAGGCTCCGGCCTCCGGGTCACGCTCGCGCACCGCGTAAATATAAAATAAACGATTATTCTTCAAAGTCTACCTCTGAGTGTCTTCTTACACCTGCACCTCTCACAGTACAAACACACCTCCGCGGAGGGACTCTTTAGCCACAGGAGGCGAGCGAGGTCGTTGCCAGGCGTTTGGGATAGGGTGTGCTCAAAATCTTCCATCTGGAATTAATTTTCAGATTGGTTGGCCCTTGGTGTTGCCACTCACCATGCTTATGACGGCGAGCGAGCGCGTGTAGTTGGTGCGGCGCTCGAACCACGCCTCGGCGGAGGGACTCTTTAGCCACAGAAGGCGCGCTAGGTCGTTGCCAGGCGTCTGGGATAGGGTGTGCTGGAAATCTTCTACCTGGAATTAATTTTCAGGTTGGTTGGCCCTCGGTGTTGCCACTTACCATGCTCATGACGGCGAGCGAGCGCGTGTAGTTGGTGCGGCGCTCGAACCACGCCTCGGCGGAGGGACTCTTTAGCCACAGAAGGCGCGCTAGGTCGTTGCCAGGCGTCTGGGAGAGGGTGTGCTCGAAAACTTCCACCTGGAATTAACTTTCGGTCAAGATTTTTGCACTGCAAAACTTTCAAGTAAGGTAATTGCCGCGCTAAGAAATCAAGACTGCAGACGATATCCGTTAGCAATCATGTCAAACGGAATGAATCTTATGGATCCCTTTCCCTAGGTTACATAAGCATGTCGAGCCACGTTCAGTTTAATAGAGTTCCATAGTTATTCAAAAACGGCTGGGCCAATTATGTTCGAAATAGTTTTATTTTTAAGTATTCTTTAGGTCCACTATTCTTTTTTTTCATATTTTTTGGACACTATAAGATTACAGCAGAATAAAATAATCATCCCTACTTTACTACTACGCCGAGACATTTTCGAACAGTCCTCAGAGTAGCAAAATACAATGGAATGCTGCTTTTTTCCAAAAGGAGCGGGTATCAGTGGAGATATTTTTATCAGAAGGAAGGACATGGCGAAACTACAAGGGTTCTTAGTTTACTACGGAACCCTAGAAAGGCAAGTTTTCCAAGAAGAAAAGATGAAACTCACCTTATGCTTCAGCATGAGCTTAGGGAAGTCGGAAGCCATCCGCAGCATGATCTGTTGCTCGGTGTTGAGGCCCATTTTGACGTTCTTCTTGTCTCGATAGTCAATTATCAGGTTGTACAACGTGTCGCATTGTGGTACCCAGCCGATGAGACCGGAATTGGGTGATAGAGGGACCACGGCGTATCTCTGGACAGATAAAATAATGGTTTTGTGGCATAGATTTATACCCTCTAGATTCGTAGTAGGCGATCGTTCGCGAATAACTTCACTATTGCCCACAGGCAACAGTCAGGCTTATGTCAAGTTAGTAACAGTTCGGCCAAAGTCAAGTAAGCAGCTCCGCCAAAATGACGAAATGCGCAGTAAAAAATGCGGTTCGAACTCCAAAACTACAAATTAAAGCTACGGTGTGACTTTTCACATGTAACTTTACCATTTTCGAAATCAAAATCATATAAATAATATGAAAATTTTGCTAAAATACGTTTCATTATGAACGTTAGGATCAGAGTTGCCAGTTAATTCATATTTGAATTCCCACATTTTGTAGGGATTTCGGCATGTAGGTACAGTGGCGTTCAGAATTGCATGGACAATTTATGAATGAATTCATTCATAAACTGTCCATGCAATTTTGAACCCTACTGTACAAGGTAGTAGGTTATATTAGGTATACTTTTACTTATTATTGCAGAGTAAGATGGTGAAGCGAGAAGGTGAGAATATCAAACTTTTCGAGTTTGAGTGATACTATTCCATTTTTCTACTTTCTTTTTACCGTGACAGTTACTTGTTCATAATTAAGTAACTGTCACGGAAATTAACGATTTGACTAACTTAACAAAAAAAATGCAATCCACCCATGTGTTGTACAAAGGAATACGCCCGCTAAAACAACATATATTATTATAATAATTTTGTAGAGGGCCAAAAGACCCATTTCACCGTAAGTATCGGTAACGTTAGGTTTTACTCGATACGTAAAGCAGGCGTTCGTGCTCGCTCCAATCTCGCGATAGAATGCAATACGTATCGACTCAAACCTAACATATCTTTTACTTTCCAACTCATGGTACGGCTACAGTACGAGCACTACTATTTGGCGGCAGGTTAATGTCTATTAAAACGGCGTTATGCTGATACCGCCGTGTGGTGACGGCAGTAAGAATACATTTGTCACCACCCCAACTCCTCCTTCGGGTGTCGTAAGAGCGTTTATACGCATAGTTAATAGGAGAGGCCTACGTCCAGCAGAGGACTATCATAGGCTTATGATGATGATGATGATGCTGATACCGGGCGGACCGTGCACGAGGTTCTACCACCTGCACAATCGTCAAGTACCTATTTAATTGCTTTCAAAATGTATATCTGTACCTCTCATAACTCATAAATGTCAATAGTAAATAGGTGCCTTATATAGGACCACACAGTGCCTCAGATATTAATTATGATTATTATGAAAGAAATCTAGCTAAGAACAAAAAACCTTGAAATTAATAATTTCAAAAATATATGTTATATTGATTATTTAACGGATTTTTTTTCATTTTGTAGGCAACACTGAACTGTACGTCACAGTTATTAGCCGCGTCCCTGTTTAACAATTAGGTAGTGAAAGACAGACGATCTTTCGAAGCTAATTTGAAACGCTAAGTGGAAAGGGGATAGATATATTTTCATAGTTCTACCGTTTCGGCTTTGATCTCGTTTGGCGTTTGATTTTGTTTGTTTCTGCCTCATTTGTGATATCTTTCACGCAAAATGCGTAGCAAAAGTATGGAGTGTTCGTCTCTAGTTGTTTACCTCAGTGTTTTGTGGGATCACAAATAGCTGCTGCAATATTGCGTAAAGTGGGCATTCATACTTTGACAGCTAACCTTATGATAAATCAACTCCTTTAACATAGGACAAAATGTGAAAATAGCTGTTTATATCATTGTTTAGATCGATCATAAATAATAAAGCTAATGTCACTTGAATTAGGGCTATGACCAAGAAAGAGCAGTAGTACCGCTAGTACCTATGTTAAACAATTAAGGTTCACTAATTTATCGCAGTAAATAATTTTGCTAAAAATCAGTGAATTCGTTTGGTAAATATTAGTATGCCAAGTAAATCATCGGCGAAAACTAGTTGGAAAGTGATATTCTGAAAAATAAATTCTGCTAAAAGGCAGGACGTCATCAAACAACTATACCTGAATAGCCAAATCGTGTCGGTACGTATTGGTGTCCGCCTGCAACAACGCGTTGACGAGCCCGAAGAGTTGCATGACGCGTTCATCCTGCCGCAAGTCTTCGTGGCCCTTCAGCAGGAACATGTATTGCTTGCCGTCCGACCCTTGGATGGTGAGGCGGCGGGGGCGTTGCTTCGATTTTATTACCTGGGTGATAAGGTCTAAATTTAATTTTCTGGCAATAACTGTACACGGTGTACTTGAATGTTCTTTTGTTCCTCGAAAGGAAGAAAAGGTGACTGAAGAATTGTGAAATTTGTCTAGATGCATTCGAGCGGAGTAGCCGATCAATTGAAAACACCAAACTCACCAGCAATTAACTAGGTATGTAGGCAGTGTAGGCACTGCCAGCTCAAAGTCGCTGCACTGCGCACTGATGCACCAAATAATATAAAACCACGCCAACTCACCTGCAAGTGACTATGTATATGCGATATCCGGATAATCTTCTCATTAGGTACATATGAGCCCGACACCGCCAGCTCGAAGTCGCGGCACGCGTGCAACTTTCTGCTAACGTACTGCAGTTCGAGCGACGCTAGCGAGCGGAACTGGGCGGTGATCAATATAAAACCACCCAAACTCACCTGCAAGTGACTATGTATATGCGATATCCGGATAATCTTCTCATTAGGCACATATGAGCCGGGCACTGCCAGCTCGAAGTCGCGGCACGCGTGCAGCTTTCTGCTAACGTACTGCAGTTCGAGCGACGCTAGCGAGCGGAACTGGGCGGTGATCAATATAAAACCACACCAATCTCACCTGCAAGTGACTATGTATATGCGATATCCGGATAATCTTCTCATTAGGCACATATGAGCCGGGCACTGCCAGCTCGAAGTCGCGGCACGCGTGCAGCTTTCTGCTCACGTACTGCAGCTCGAGCGACGCTAGCGAGCGGAACTGGGCAGTGATCAATATAAAACCACACCAATCTCACCTGCAAATGACTATGTATATGCGATATCCGGATAATCTTCTCATTAGGCACATATGAGCCGGGCACTGCCAGCTCGAAGTCGCGGCACGCGTGCAGCTTTCTGCTCACGTACTGCAGCTCGAGCGACGCTAGCGAGCGGAACTGGGCGGTGGTCGATATAAAACCACCCAAACTCACCTGCAAGTGACTATGTATATGCGATATTCGGATAATCTTCTCATTAGGCACATATGAGCCGGGCACTGCCAGCTCGAAGTCGCGGCACGCGTGCAGCTTTCTGCTAACGTACTGCAGTTCGAGCGACGCTAGCGAGCGGAACTGGGCGGTGATCGATATAAAACCACCCAAACTCACCTGCAAGTGACTATGTATATGCGATATCCTGATAATCTTCTCATTAGGCACATATGAGCCGGGCACTGCCAGCTCGAAGTCGCGGCACGCGTGCAGCTTTCTGCTAACGTACTGCAGTTCGAGCGACGCTAGCGAGCGGAACTGGGCGGTGATCGATATAAAACCACCCAAACTCACCTGCAAGTGACTATGTATATGCGATATCCTGATAATCTTCTCATTAGGCACATATGAGCCGGGCACTGCCAGCTCGAAGTCGCGGCACGCGTGCAGCTTTCTGCTCACGTACTGGAGCTCGAGCGACGCTAGCGAGCGAAACTGGGCGGTGATCAATATAAAACCACCCAAACTCACCTGCAAGTGACTATGTATATGCGATATCCGGATAATCTTCTCATTAGGTACATATGAGCCGGGCACTGCCAGCTCGAAGTCGCGGCACGCGTGCAGCTTTCTGCTCACGTACTGCAGCTCGAGCGACGCTAGCGAGCGGAACTAGGCGGTGATCGATATAAAACCACCCAAACTCACCTGCAAGTGACTATGTATATGCGATATCCTGATAATCTTCTCATTAGGCACATATGAGCCGGGCACTGCTAGCTTGAAGTCGCGGCACGCGTGCAGCTTTCTGCTCACGTACTGCAAGTTCGACCGACGCTAGCAAGCGGAACTGGGCGGTGATCAATATAAAACCACCCAAACTCACCTGCAAGTGACTATGTATATGCGATATCCTGATAATCTTCTCATTAGGCACATATGAGCCGGGCACTGCCAGCTCGAAGTCGCGGCACGCGTGAAGCTTTTTGCTAACGTACTGCAGTTCGAGCGACGCTAGCGAGCGGAACTGGTATGTGATCAATATAAAACCACACTAATCTCACCTGCACGGCAAGCACATCATGGGCGCGGGACGACAAAAACAGCGACATAGAGTTTTCTCGAGCTATGTCACGAATTGGTAGCACAACATGCGCGCGAGATAACGCTGACTCGCGATGATCTATCAAAGCGACATAATTATTTCGCTTGAAAGTCCCACGCGAGATATCCTCAAAATTCGTAGCACAAGTGTACCTTGAGCGATAAAATACATTGCGTTTTAATGTCAAAATGCGACAAATTGTCGTCGAGGTATGAAGGTGGCGTGAAAGTCGAGAAACACATAAAGTTCGTTACGGATTGCAAATCTAAGCTTTCAGTCGAATTATTATTGTAGCTATGAGCTATGTATTGGTAGTTATGAATAATCTGTTTTAGTACATGCGTTCTAAGGCATTATTTAATGTTTTAATATTAACAAACTTCGTTTCATTACCGACCCTACAGTCGAAACCGTAAGGTCTGTAGACCCATGTGGTTCAATAGAGAATCAAATGCTAGTAATATTTTAAAAGCAGCGGTTGTAAAGAATAAGTATTAACGTACCTACCAATGCTAATAGCTATTGAATAGAAGTATCTAAGGGCAAGATGCATAATAGTATTAATTGTGATAGCGATGTTCTGTGTAGTATACCGTACAATTACGCAGCTATATTTTACAAGTACAATATAATAAAGAAAAGCGGCATTTGTACACATAATCTATATAGGAAAAGGTAGATCAGCCTCTATTAGTTCACGGCTGCATGGGCAATGTCCTTTCCTTAGCCTATGCGCATAGCCGCATTAGGAGGTTAATATATACCCATAATCGGGAGTAGTGTGTCCACTATGATGATGCTGCTGCCCATCATAGTGGACAAACTACTCACACTACTACCCATTGATAAATAAATAATCAATGACACTTCAATCCTTTAACCGATTCTTACGACACCAACAGGAAGAGTTGGGGTGGTGACAAATGTAATCTTACTACCGTCTCCACACGGCTATTAATAACGCGTATTTTAAACAAATAAAAATATATATAATAAATAATCGAGTATGTATTTATTACAAAAAAAATATTTATTATACCTAATAACATGTATTAAATACTCAATGTAATAAATATTTGCATCGTAAACAACAGTTGAGCCAAACAAGTTTACAATCACAAATATATTAATAATTTAATTAGGTAATAAACGCCTGTAATTTCTGCTCTATTGTAGACGATCGTCTGAATTGAATGGGCGCTTTTATACTTTGCCGCGGAAGTTCGCGTCCACGGCGTTATATTTCTTCCATTATGTAAAATGTGATTTACTAACATAAATTGTAACAACATGAAACCGCATACATATAGTGAAAAAATATCATACACCCATGGGCTCTAACTTCAACGATATGCTTTAAAACCACCCAACCAAACGCAGGCTGCGCCACGAGCTCGGGCGCCAAGCGTACTCTTGTTGTTCACGTAGAGCTGCAGAGCGGGACCCAGCAGCCGCCTTCATGGTTGTTGTGGAATCCGATTTGCTGAGTGCGAACCTTTTTCTTCAGTTTGCGCCATATCTTTAAACAGTATGAATAATTGATAAATACCATGCTTTATTGACAGCTCCGCAAAAATAACCTGTAGATCAAATAAATAATCGTAGTATGATTTTTACTATACATAATACGGTCCATTCATCCTTACTTGTCTTATCTAGTAAACAACCTTCTAACCTAAAAGTACACGTCTTCTGTTGTAAATTGCCGTTTCCTTGATTAAAAATTAAGCAATTTTCTAATCACTACGGACGGACTACACAAATACGAACTCAGGTATTTTGGTATAGCCAAATATGGCAGTTTACAACAGAAAACGTACACTTTTAAGTTAGAAAGTTGTTTACTAGATAAGACAACTAAGGATGAACGGACCTATCAGACGCGATGTATGTAACTTAAGGTGTTACTTTTCTTGACCATACTTGACCTTAATAATTAAGTTGGTATATGCAGGATATCCGATATATCAACTACTTTTAGGTCATAGGTATATTGTTTTGGAACCTGGAGGATGGATTAAGGAGGCGGGTATCGGGTACGAAAACGAAACCCTCATATTTCCATCATAAATTTAAATGATTTGCACAAGCTTTCATCGAAATACCTGCTGGTAATTCGAAGACCCGATATATTTATTTTTTAGAGTTTGACCCAATTTAGGTACTTCATCTTTTCCGGATCCACATTCTCCCTCTGAAAACTATGGGTTTAGTTCAACGACATCTTGCTTTGTATTATTATTGGGCTCCGATGACTGAAATATAATTCATTCATAACATCAATTTTTAATAAAGAACTATGAACATGAATTTCAAAAAATATACGGTTTAAATGTAAATAATCGTAACTAACATCCACAGTACCTAAGTAACGTATAAAGAGTATAAAAGGCTATAATTAACTTAAATTTTACGTTCATGAGCCATTTAAAATATCGCCACCAAACACAATCTACAAATGTCATGTGACAGATTATTATTATGACACTTTGACATTTTCATATTAAAATGTCTTATCTCTTTAATCTTTGTACTACGTGAACGAGACAAAGTTATCGTGACTAGAGATGTTTCATTTTTAAAGCTTGCTGTTCACTCATCATTCAACATTATTTATACCGGTTCAGTGTTGCTAGGAAAGAAAAGTTAGTCCCACACATAAATGGCAACACTTGTTATGTCGCCCGCGGGATGACTCTTTCGCATGGAACTAATTTCTCGAGCTGTTAACTTGTGCTACCAAAATCGAGAAAATGACGGCTAGAAATATAAATTTGACAGCCGCGACATGGCTTTGTCGCAGCGCGAGCTATCTCGCGCTCAATGATGTGCTTACCGGGCTGCAAAGTGACTATGTATATGCGATATTCGGATAATCTTCTCATTAGGTACATATGAACCGGGCACTGCCAGCTCGAAGTCGCGGCACGCGTGCAGCTTTCTGCTAACGTACTGCAGTTCGAGCGACGCTAGCGAGCGGACCTGGGCGGTGATCAATATAAAACCACCCAAACTCACCTGCAAGTGACTATGTATATGCGATATTCGGATAATCTTCTCATTAGGCACATATGAGCCGGGCACTGCCAGCTCGAAGTCGCGGCACGCGTGCAGCTTTCTGCTCACGTACTGGAGCTCGAGAGACGCTAGCGAGCGGAACTGCGCGGTGATGCGGCGGAACACGTGGTAGTACAGGTCCCATGCCTCGTTGAGGTGACGGTCGTCGTTGGTCTCCTGTGAGGATAGTTAATTGGGAAATGTGGTTAGGAAAATAGGAAATTTAAAGTACCTAAGGGCTTGTCCCAGCTCACTCCCCATGGCGATATTTGGTGATATATTCTGAACCCCCCCTAGCCAATATGACGTGTAATTTTTTGCCAACTGAAGTAGTCCTTTTAATACCACTTGAATTTACGTAAGTACTTGTTTGCCAACTACGAGGTAAATGTTCGCGAACTTTTAAAACTTAGCATTTAAAAAGTATTACATAAAAAAGTAAAGATTTACCGGCTATAATGCTGTTCAGCAGATTCGAGAGTAACAAAAAATTACACGTGATTTGTCCAATGAACCCCCCCCCCTCTCCTATGGTGATAATTAATTGGTGATTTTTTCTTGACCCCTGAAAACTGCTTTACAAATATTAAAATAAATCATAATGGATATACAGGGTGGTCCAAACCTTGACGTCATTTTTTTTTTTATTTACGTACATTAATGCTATTTTGATGCGTTTTTAACGTAAAATTTTTAATTCAAATTCAAATTATTTATTATTTTGAATTTGGTATTTTTTATCCTACTTGTATCAAAGTGTGGACGCAAATTTTTTTGTCAGAAAATGTTTTATTTGTAGTAATACTTATACAAAAAGAAAATATTTTAAAAACCCATTAGTTTTTTTTAATCAATAAATTTCTTCATTCCAGAATTTCTCAAAAAAAAAAATTTCAAAATTCATAACTCGAAAACTACACAAAATCGGCTAACATACATGGGGTATATTCTGATAGCCCATGACGTAGGAAACCTAAAAAAAATTTGACGTCAAGGTTTGGACCACCCTGTATATTAAAAAATAAAAATATAATAAATACAAACATAGACTTAGATACAGTCTTATAGAATGTTATGCAAAATCTCTACCTATATTTTATTCAATTAATATGTAGGTAAGTCGTCTTCTCTTTTACAAGCTTGCTGCGCCCAACAGGGTCCAAACTAAGTTTTAGTAATTAAATAGCTGTAAAACTTTATGCTCACATAATACCTTGTAAACTGTGTGGAAGCAATAAATGATTGAGTACAATAAATTTTGTGTATAATTTTTTGATGTCAAAAACAAAATAATTCAAATTTTGCCATTAATATTAGACACTTCTAAGGCGTGTTTTGTATAGGTATCCCTACTTCATAAAACAAGGTACTATCATATACACGGTGTTACGGCAGCATTCCGAAAGATTTTAATGCTGGATTCCTGACCATATTTAGAGTCTTTAATGTTACATAAAATTTCCTGGATTCGGCTTGGTTTCAGAGATAATCAACCTTTTTTCGAAATAAGTTTTTGGACGTAACTCGTCATTTAACTTCTTTTGAATTACAATGCTACCACAATGTGTTCTAATATTACCACACCTTTTGCCTGACAATCAAAAAATACGAATAGACTTGACGAAATAACCTGTACCTAAAAAAACAATTGAAATAAATAATTTAAACAAATTGTTGTTATGATAAAAAGTACTGGAAATGTTAAAAAGTATTCAAATCGGCCTAAAAAAAAAAGAAAAAAAAATTTTTTTTTGGTGGAATTGACATAAGGGTGTTACGCGAGCACTGCGAAAGATTTTAACTATGCATTCTAGACATCAAAATAAACACAAAATATTATGAGACCTAATGTCAATTCCACCAAAAAAAAATTTTTTTTTCTTTTTTTTTTAGGCCGATTTTAATACTTTTTATCATAACAACAATTTGTTTAAATTATTTATTTCAATTGTTTTTTTTAGGTAGAGGTTATTTCGTCAAGTCTATTCGTATTTTTTGATTGTCAGGCAAAAGGTGTGGTAATATTAGAACACATTGTGGTAGCATTGTAACCCAAAAGAAGTTAAATGACGAGTTACGTCGAAAAACTTATTTCGAAAAAAGGTTGATTATCTCTGAAACCAAGCCGAATCCAGGAAATTTTATATAACATTAAAGACTCTAAATTTGGTCAGGAATCCAGCATTAAAATCTTTCGGAATGCTGACGTAACACCGTGTATTATTGAATATTATACTTAATAAAAGAAAAACAATTGAAATAAAACTATGTAAACGGATAAACTCGACTCCTGTCATCTGCAGACCACGAACCCTGTAAAGTGTTCGAAACGTCGGAATGAAGTTAAAATTAGTCAATATACGTGAGTTTATCTGTGTACATAGTTTTATTTCATGTGTAATCCTCGCGCTAACAGAAGAAAATATAAAAAAAAACAATTATTCGTGTTTAAATTTTTGTTACTCAAAGCACTGTTAAAAACAAAAAAAACTGAGTGGGACCAACTAACGTCTATGACCAAAAACGCCAGTTTCATAGAAATATACATCCAATAAATATACCTATAAATAAGAATTGACTGAAGGGACTTAGGGTCTCCCCACAGGCTCACAGCAATCAACAATATTGGAATCCACTTAAGCCGGTCAAAAAATCCGTAACCGCGTCGACCGAGCCGATATGTTCCAATAGACGCCTTTTTCGCGCTTATGCCGTCGACATAAAGATTTTTTGTACAGGCGTAAGCTGATTCCGCGTCGATTAATTTGCGGTGTCTCTATTGACAAACGCTTGTAGATTATGTATCAGCATTCAGCTCCTTTGTCACTCTATGTCTCACTTCACAGCCGAAGACTTGTTGATATATTTGAAGAGGGAAAACTTAATGCGGCTAGGCATGTATTGTAGTAAATACACAAATTAATAATTTTATATTGGATATTACAAATCTTCCGCCCTTATTTACTGATAACTTTGGTTTGCCAATATAAAAAGCTCGCCCCTAATATATGGACTTTAGCCATAGGATATATTATATCGTTTTCTATTCTCCGTGACTTCTTTATATTTTTATCTTAACGAATAATTTTAATGTGCTGATAGTTTACGTGCGCCTTGGGTGTGCCATTCGTGGACTATAAGTGTGAAATAAGCTTAAAAAGTCTCGTTTTGTTTACTGTCATTGACTTAGTCTATCTATGGTTAACGTCAACTTGTCAGTGTCACTTTTGACAGTGACAGTATCGTTTTCAATAATATTAATATTATATCAAACAATGAAACGACTTTACACTTGAGCGTTTGTTTTTTCTGTGAATTTCGGTTCTTTCTTTTACTGGTACGATTTTCGTTGCTTAAGTGCAGCTTCAACAGATTTGTGATAAACATAATCCACAATAATGGCAATCAAATGTTTTGTGCCGCAATGTCATAACACTAAAAAACACAACTCGGACAAAATATTCTTCTACGTGCAGAACTGCTTAAAACAGGAATGGTGCCGCGAAGCGAATGTCCCTTATGACCCTAAATATAATTATTATTGTTGTGAAGATCACCTTGATGTGAGTTTATTTGCATGAATGCATTTTTACTTTTTTACTATTCAAGAGAAGAACATAATATAATATTTGTAAATAATTTTACAGTTGATGGAAGACTTGGAATACTATCATAATTGCATATCAATTAATGGATGTCCAATACTGAAGTCCACCGCAAGACTGAAACTGAACTTGAGCATTCCATTGGAACTTGATTCAATAAAGTTGGAGGAAAGTGTATGTAGTATTACAAGTAATCATTGCATTTTCGGTCATACTTTATAGTATACATATTACATATAGGCCTTATAAATGATATACAAATCTGTTTATACATTTGAACATTTGTATTTACACACACAAGCTCCATGTGGAGCCAGCTCCAACAGATTGTAGAACCTAAATGTTGATCCTTTATTTAGATTTTTTCCTTTTTGTTAATACAACTATAATCAGACTCACTCGGTTTTAACTGTGTACAACTATTCTACAGGATACTGAGGAGTCTTCAGAATTAGAGAAACAACTTCTCAGCATAGATAATATACCATCAGCCCCCAAGAAGAAATGCTATCCGTCAACCACAACTTGCTCTAAAGGTCTTGGAGTTCAAGTGGCTACATATGATGTTGGTGTTCAAGGTTCAGTATCAACTAAGGAAAAGAGCACCAACTACAATATACCAAAGCTATCAACATCAACACAAACAACTCCCAAAACATCGGAACCTGAACCAGCGGAAAATCTCGAGGACCTACATATGCAATTCTTTATGAAAGATATTCGTAAGAATCCACAACAAAAATTAGGCATTCCAAAGCAATTCCAGTGGATACTTAAACATATTTGTGAACAATACCAAAATGGAATATCTGAGCTGACTCTCATTGTTACTCTTTTTAAAATAAAGCAAAATCCTTCCATGACAGAACTCGGCGACCAGTTTGAACATCCTTCATATGAAATTAAAAAGTCTCTTGTAAAAGGGATAAAATGTCTAGCAAACTTCTTTCAGAATTTGATCTATCTACCATCACCAGTGCAAATAGAATCTCAACTACCTCGAACATTTAAAGCCAAATATCCACACATGCAGTGTATGTTACAATGCTTAGAAGTAGAATTTGACACTCCATCAGACCCATTCCGTCAAGCCCAAACCTGGTCACAAGATAAATATGGTAACACCATAAAATATCTGATAGGGTGCACACCCAATGGGTTTGTGGCTTTTGTATCTGAAGGTTATGGGGGAGCAATATCTGAAAAGGATATTTTAGAGAGGAGCAAGTTTATAGATATTTTGCCTCCTAATGCTGAAATAATGGCAGTAAGTGGTTTCAAAGGAGTTGAAACCCATCTGTTGAGAAAGGGTATACAGCTTGTTCGCTTGAATCAGCTAAGTATTAGTGCAACCACCAAACCTATAAAAGAACGGGTTATCCTAAACAAAACTATAAGAATTTTAAACGGTCATTTTAGGAGGATGATGAAACGGTTCACGAGGTTTGCGATGCTTCATCCTAATACTGAAGTGAATTACTGGCACATAGGATATATGGATCAGATACTGATAATAGCTAGTGGATTAGTAAATTTACAAATCACAGCATTAAATAAGTAATTAGGTATGCATCCTGGTTTTTTATTTACATCTAGGGGTGAAGGATTACGACATGTTACACAATCCCTGGAAAAATATATCAGTCAAATTATCACTAGCATTTTCTCTAGGAATATAAAAGTTAAGGACAGCTAACATTTCTCAGACAGATATATATATAGATATATTTTATTCAGGGAAGGTATGGAATAGGCCCTTAATGTATAGGTAAATTCACGAAAGCCGGCACGAATGGAATGAATGAAATAAATGACATCTATCATTTTGTGTATGCGGACGTGCTATACCAAGCTGTATCTACTGTCATTTTGACATTCACACATAGATACATTCTGTCACTTACTCGATCCATTCGTGCCAGCTTTCGTGAATTTACCTGTAGCATCAGCCAAAAATATGGTTTACTAGTTTTAACCCTTAATTGCATGACCTTGACAAAGATTTATTCGAATTTGAATTCTGAAATGTTGTCAATAGAGTCGAGAATACATGATGGGCCTATGCATTTAAGGGTTAAATCGTACCTCGTATGTGGGCATTTTAATTTGTTGGGGTACCTACCCAATTAGCGCGAAGTTAAAAAACTTTAAT